>JAPKLW010005747.1:0-19656 GCA_026898455.1 Plectranthus barbatus | reverse complement strand
AAAGATATATGAAGATTTCACAACTATGTTTTGTTGTCTGTTGTTTGTTAACAGAATTTTCAACCAATTTCTGCTCGGCATTTTCAATATTAGCAGAGCACTATAATCTTCAGCAGATGTAATCATCTTCCAGAATAAGTAATAATGTCTTCAAGAGATCCAAGAAATAGAGATAATATCTCTTCTTATACTCTGTTTCTGATATGCTTGCGTTATAGTCCCAGCAACCTGTCTTTTGAGTGACTTGGGTGTCTGTAGCAGCCTTCCTGTGTCTGCTGTGAGCTACTATCAAGTGCTATCATTTAAGACGGCAGATTTCTGTCTTAATCAAAGGATTTGGGATATCCTTTGGTGTCTTCTTTAAGTATTCGTGGGAGAGAACGCCAGAATACTCAGGTAGGTCGATTTGCCGTAAGTAGCCTTGATAAGACAGGTGGCATTTCCCCCTTTGTCGAGACTCCTCGACTTCCGCTCCTCTGAGTTTTGAATTCATTTGACAGGACACTTTTGGGAGAGTGTTCCCATTATGGATAGAGCCATGATCTTCCTATAAATAATGACGCACTTGTATGCTGTAACTTCATCTTTTTCACTCCTCTTTGCATAGCATTTCCTCCTTTACTAGCTTCAAAATGCATCGTATAACCATTGCTCCAAGTGATTTGTCTGTCACTCGCAACCAGATTCTTCATGAATCGGGGTTGTATTTTGAATATGGTAACAACTGTCGTGTTGCCAACTTTGTTATGGGAGCTCTTAATGAGAGTTGCCTGACCCAATTTCTGACTACGATGCCGACACGCTATCAGAAATGAGCTCTTCAAAGCTTTATCTTCAAGAGTAAAACCGATGATGATGCTATTTGGAGTTGCTTCGACGATGAAGTGGTTTGCTGGACTCCGGCCCTGTTCTCTCAGAAGTTTGGCCTTCCTCGGGGTCCTACTAACGTCATGGATGTCTTCCGTCATTTGACTGCTCCAGAGTTCGGCTACTGGAATGAGTGGAGGCAGTCCGATAACTTTGGCTTTTCACCAACTCCATCATGTTTGCATTTGAAGGAGGAGTACAAAGTCATTTTTGACATTGTTAGCAATGTCACCTTTGGCGTCCCTGCTGACAATTATGTGTTCAACCCAAGGATTTGGAGGGCTATGATGGCCATTGATGCAGAGATGAAGGACGTTGATTGGGCGGAATTCTTCTTTGATGGAGTGAGGAGATGTATCGATCTCTTTCCTCAATTTCCTCTGCCAACTGCCATGCAGCTAAGTTGGTTGCTTGAGCAGTCGTTCCCTCATCTTGATTCTGAAGGTATCCCTTTGATGGGATTTGATTTTTATCCTTTGAGGGCTCACTTCCCTAACTGTGGTTGAAGAATGCTCTGAGCTCTCCTTCTTTTTGTGTCCACAGAAATGTTGTTAGATTCGTATCACATGATGATGTAGAGTTGTGTGTATCTGATAGCCTTTGAACTCTGTAATCTTTTTGTTGAATGAATATGCTGATTTTAGATTCCTTCTTTTCAACTATTTTCATGGCATTGTTCAGCATTTTGTAGCGTCGTAATCTCAAGATATCTTCAACAGGTTGAAGAGATAGCAATCCAGAATATAATAATTATCAATCAAATTGCAGGAATATCCTTATAGAAAGAATGAGAGCTAGGACTCATTCATCCACGTCAGCATCTAATTCCATTAATCCCAGTTTCAAGCATAACTCTTTAAATCTGGTTTCTGGAAGGGGCTTTGTAAATATGTCTGCTATTTGATCTTCGTTGCATATATAACGAACATCGATATCTCTCTTCTCTTGATGGTCTCGTATGAAATGATGACGAATATAAATATGTTTGGTCCGAGAGTGATGAACAGGATTCTTTGTGATGCACATGGCACTATAGTTGTCACAATAGATGGGCACACATTCAGGAGAAATCCCAAAATCTTGTAATTGTTGCTTTATCCATAGAATTTGTGAGCAACAACTAGCAGCAGCTACATACTCTGCTTCAGTGGTGGAGATAGCAACAGAGTGCTGCTTTTTGCTGAACCAGCTAATGAGCTTGTGTCCCAAAAATTGACATGTGCCGCTTGTGCTTTTCCTGTCCATCTTACATCCTCCAAAATCAGAATCTGAATATCCACTCAGACCTAGACTGTCTTCTCTTGGATACCAAATTCCTAATCCTTCTGTACACTTCAGATAGCGAACAATTCTCTTGGCAGTGTCAAAATGGGCCTTCTTAGGCTTTGCTTGATACCTAGCACATAATCCCACGGCATATGAGATATCTGGTCTACTAGCGGTGAGATAGAGTAGTGAACCTATGATCCCTCTGTAAAGACTAGGATTCACATCATCTCCTTCTTTTTCAAGAGCAGCAATGCAAGTTGTGCTTATAGGTATGCGCAAGCTCTTGGTCTTCTCCGGACAGTATTTGGCGATTAAGTCACGAGCATACTTCTTCTGATGGATGAATATTCCTTCTTTGGATTGATGAACTTGTAGTCCAAGAAAATAGGACATCTTTCCCATCATGCTCATTTGGAAATGGCTAGTCATGAGATCGGAAAATCTATCACATAAATCTTGGTTCTTTGATCCAAAGATTATGTCGTCAACATATATTTGAACTAGTAGAATGCTGTCTCCATCCTTGATGCGAAAGAGAGTTTGATCTATCCTCCCTTTCTGAAATCCATTGTTCAATAGAAACTTAGACAACGTTCCATACCAAGCTCGTGGTGCCTGCTTCAGACCATATAGTGCCTTCTTGAGCCTATAGACTTGATTCCCTTGCTCAAATCCCGGAGGTTGCTCGACATAAACTTCCTCCTTGAGCTCGCCATTAAGGAAAGCGCTTTTTACGTCCATCTGCATCACATCAAACTCATGGTACGCAGCATATGCCAAGAATAGACGAATAGCCTCTAGTCTTGCTACTGGAGCGAAGGTTTCATCATAATCTATTCCTTCACATTGTCTATACCCTTTGGCTACAAGACGTGCCTTGTTCCTTACTACAGCACCTGATTCATCTTTCTTGTTTTTGAACACCCACTTAGTGCCTATCACACTTTGATGTTCTGGTCTGTCGACTAGTTCCCACACATTGTTGCATGTGAACTCTGCAAGCTCCTCTTGCATGGCATTCACCCAATCTGCATCTAGCAATGCTTCTTCTACTTTCTTGGGTTCTTCATTAGATATGTAACAAGCTAACATGGCATTGCCATTCCCTTGTCTGGTTAAGATAGGGTCATTTACGCTTCCAAGAACACTGTCTAAAGGATGCGCACGTAGCCATGTCGGTCTGATACGTCCTGGAAATTCAGCATCTGGTTCTCCTTCTTGATGAGTATTATTTTGATTAGCTTCTACTGCATTCTCCTGGGGTTCAGCAACTGGGACAACTGGTACTCCTTCTTCATCTGCTTCTGGATCTTCATGAATAGGATCGGCATGAGCAGGTATTGTAACGGTTGGAGCTTCAGCAGCAGGTTCCTCCAGGATTGGATTCTCAACAACTCCTTTGCTAAGATCTTCAGTAGATTCTTCATCTTCTCGATCATCAAGTGCACCAGCAACATCTAAATTCTCATTTAGATATATAGAGGATGGGGCCTCAGCATGATCATTAGCATCACCGGCCTGGTCAGCAGTCTGGTCACCTGCTGAGTGCGAAGTTTCTGGATTGACATCAGTCGTAGACCTAATCGGATCAATACTCATATTTTCAAAAGATTTTTGAAGAGATTGATCATGGATATCATTGGTCTCATGATTATCATTCCTCTGTTCTTTGTCAGCCCTGCGCACTAAAGTAGACTCATCACAAATAACATTACATGTTATTTCCACAAGTTTAGTTGTCTTGTTTAACACTCTATAACCTTTGTGAGAAGGGTATCCATATCCCAGGAAAACGTCAGACTTAGGTGAGAAAGTGTTAAGTCTCGACTTCCCATTGTTATGGATATAACATGTTGAACCGAAAGTACGAAAGTGTTTAATAGAAGGGCTTACGACCATTATACACTTCATAAGGAGTTTTGCTGAATCTGCCATTAATTGCACTCCTGTTCTGAGTGTAGCAAGCAGTCATGATAGCTTCACCCCAGTACTTTCCACTGAGTCCTGAATCAGCAAGCATGGACCGTGCTGCTTCCTTCAGTGTTCTGTTTCTTCGTTCTGCTAGCCCATTTTGCTGTGGGGTTCTAGCAGTGGACTTCTCATGATGAATTCCAGCCTCAGCACAAAAGTCCATTAGAATTCCATTGCAGAATTCCATTCCATTATCTGATCTAATTCTTTTAACTGTAACTTCCTTGTTGTTCTGCTCTTTGAGGATCAGTTCAGGTAGCAGGATCTTTACTTCGTATTCAGTCTTTAGTAGTTGAACCCAAGTATACCTGGAGAAATCATCAACAACCACAAGTGTATATATTTTCTTATTAACTGTGGGTGGTGTGACAGGACCAAAGAGATCCATGTGTAGGAGTTCGAGAATTCTCCCTGAGGTATCCTTTTCTGGATTTGATTTGAAGGATGCCTTTGTTTGTTTGCCTTGTTGGCATGCTTTGCACACTCCTTCCTTTCGGAAAGATTCAGCAGGTAGTCCTTCAACTAGCTTGTGTTTGGCTAGATGATTGATCGTCTTGAAGTTCAAGTGATTTAATCTTTTATTGCATAGCCAATTTGTTTCTTCTTTGTTAAATGCCACGAAGCATGAATCCTGTTGACCACTTTGCCAATCAACCACATATAGTCCACCCCTTGCGGATGCCTCTAAGCTTCACTTCACCTGTAACCTTATCAACAATATCACAGCCAGAGTTAATGAAATAAACATTGTATCCATTTTCACATAACTGGCTTATGCTCATTAAGTTATGTTTAAGGTTCGAAACAAGAGTAGCATTAACAATTCGAATTCCATCTTGTTCTACACATCCTCTTCCAATGACTCTTCCCTTGCTATTATCACCAAAAATAACTGAGGATCCATAGACGCTTTGTAAGTCTGAGAATAAGTCTGCTCGACCAGTCATGTGCCCTGAGCAGCCGCTATCAAGAATCCATTCATCTGGAGATCTTGACTCCTTCACTCTTGGATTCTTCTTCTGCAAGACAATTAAGAGAATGATTCAGGTACCCGTTTAGTCTCGGGTCCTGCAGGATTAGCAAGTGTCATTGTTCCTTTTGGAACCCACATTTGAGTGATCTTCAAAATTTTCTTCTTGACATCACTCTTTATACCTTTCTCAACCTTAGGATAAGTAAATCTTGCATGCTTAGATTGAGGATGAGGTGTGGTAGTGTGTTGTGCCTTCATTGTCCTTTTGAGAAGGTTTGTTTTGGACTTAGGCCTTACATAGGTGTTCTGCCTATGTGGTGTATATGCATTATGAGGGGGCTTTACAGCATTGTAATTAACATGCTTGCTTGTATGAAATGAAGATCTTGCTGTCCTGACAGTAGATGCATACTGCTCGGCAATCCTTCTAGGCTCTGCTGATCTAGGTTGTGTAGCATATGTTCTCGTGTTCTGCTTGAATTTATCATTCCTCTGATGAGGTTTCATAGCAGACACTCGAGTATTCTGCTGAGGTAGAACGCACCTCTGCTGTGCTTCCCTAGCATATATTCTAGGATTCTGCTGGGATATATCGTACCTCTGCTGAGGTTCCCTAGTAGATGTCCTAGCATTCTGCTGAGGTTTCACAGATTCGCCAATGAGTGTTTCAGCAGATTCCTTTTCTTTCAGTTTTTCTCCAAGGATGAATTTTCCAGCAGAGATAAACTGAGTAATCTTCTGCTTAGAAGATTTTCCTTTATCATGGCGATCAAAACCAACGCCAGCTCTATCTTTGTGGTGCTTTTGTTGATTAATTGCAGCATTCAAAATAGCTTGACTAGTCGTGTAAGTACAAATGCAATTTTCTTTTGGTTTATTTTTCAGCAAAATGTTTTCTTTCTCAAGAATTTTGAAATTTTCAGAAAGTATTGAATATTCGGCTTTCATTTTTGTAAGTTCCTCACTTGCAGACCTTAGTCTTTCGACTTCCTCGGTCAAATTTGAAACTTTTAACTTCAGTGATGTGTTTTCTCCTACAATGATGTTTTTAATTTCGTACATTTTAGAGAATTCTTCACTTAGCTTCGTGAGATAGTCTTCCTCAGAATCTAAAGTAAGATTCTCGCAATCATCAAAGGTTATAAATCTAGGGATATTTATTGAAATTACCTCGGTGTTCTCGGCTGCTAGAGCAGTTTCAACATTCTGATCAGCATCTGCATCAGCAAATTGATCTTCCACGACGTCTGCCATCAGAACTAGCATGGCTTCTTCATCTTCTTCCTCTGAGGATAGGTAGTACTCCTCATCATTTTCAGGAATGTCCGGAGTTTCTGTCCTGGTTAGGAGCGCTCTTTTGACTGGATTGCCTGCACGTCTTTCAAATCTTTGTTTCAGCCGCTCCCTTTCTTCTCTGCTGACTTTCGGACAGTCATGTTTCAAGTGATCTGGAGATCCACACTCGAAACAGGTCCTAGGCTTTCGCTCTGCTGAGCGGGCATGAGAAGGTGACTGCTGAGTCTCATTTGCTTCCTTTTCGCCTTTAGCCTCCATCAGCATCTTCTGAAGTTTCTTCATCTGTTCTTCTAGTTCACTGATCTTAAGATCAGTAGGCTGAGAGCCAGAAGTTGTAGCAACCTCCTTTGATTGGGTTATAGGAGCAGATCTTTCTTGATTGTAATATGGTTTCTTTTGTTTAAACTTATTAAAGTCCTTTTTGACAAAATAAGCTAAATCATCTGAGCTAGCAGCGGATTGTACTACTGCAGCTTCATTCTTCTTTGACTGTTGTATTATGAATTCATGAGATTTCAACTGAGCAAATACCTCGGATGTAGACATTTTGTTGAGATCTTTCTCACTTAGACTAGTCATTTTAACAAACCAGTCATCTCTGGGGTATAGTTTAGAGATAATCTTGTGATTCATTTCCCCATTCTAGTATTTCTTACCAAGGTTATTCAGCTCTCCAATGATGGTATTAAATCGTTCCTCCATGGCCATTATGGATTCACCTGCACTCATAGAGAAAGATTCATATTTGTCAACAGCTACCTGCAGTTTATTGCGTTTCATCTGGTCTGTCTCCTGGGAAGACTCGCAAACATACTGCCACATTTCTTTAGCTGTATCGAACTCCAAAGCTTTTTGTGCCATCAGCTTTGGTAGGGAGTCAAGGATTAACTTCTTTGCAACATACTCCAGCTGAGCTCTTTTCTTGTCTTCACTTGTGTATTCCTCAAAAGATTTTATAACCATTTGGGGTCTCTGTGGCCTTGGGGGTCTAGGTTGATCTCCTTCATCAGCTCCTTCAGCGGGTTCGGGTACAGGTCCTATAAAAGTGTTAGCTTTCATAATCTTAATGGGACCTCTTTCAAGTACCTCAACCATTTCTGGGTGTATGCTCCGAAGCTGTATTAAGGCTATCTTTTTCCATGTTGTGAAGTTCTCCCTGTTGTACTTTCCAAGAGAGTGATTCAACATCTTGTCTCCTGAGCTAAACAAGTGAAACACAGATAAACAGGTAAAAGTGCAGGGAAAATGCGGATCTGGTCTTAAGCGACTCAGAAGCAGTCGGTTTTTCAACCTCCTGCTCTGATACCACTTGTTGGTCCCGAAATATCAGAGTCGTCGTGTTGATAACTTAACACGAAATGCAGCGGAATAGTCTTACGTCTCTTGCACTTAACATTATTTTCCAAAAGTTAGTTAGCTCAAGTTATGACTTAAGTTTGTGTTCAGATATACTCTAGCAACTCCGTTGCTAGGTTTCAAATCGATCTTTGAGCAGTAAATTAATAAAACAGTAAATGCACACAAGATTTATAATGGTTCGATCCAATAGATCTACGTCCACTCCTTAGCCGAAACGCTAATAATTTCACTAGAAAAGTATACAGATTACAAGGAATCGCCTTTCCAGTTAAGTAGGCAGTGAGCTTTCGGCCTGGCTACTTGAAAGGTATCCTCCGTGAGTCTGCACTTCTCCGGTAAGGTTTGGCTGGGGGTCAAGGGCACACCTTCGAAACTCCTGCCTTGCCTGATATGGAAGAAATAGACACTTCCTGATTTTCCTTGAGTATGGCTAGACGCCCGTTCTAGTCTTAACCTTTTCAGGTGTTCGACTGTTAGATTCTTTTCTAAAAGAAAGGAATCTCAATGATTGAAATATCCTTGAGTGCAATCAAGAATATCTTCAATGGAGTGTCAGTACTTCAATGAGCGACACTTCTGGTTGTTGGGAGCTTTCAGATAAACTTTGTACAGCTCTCAACTGACTACTTTCAAAGTTCACTTTGTCAAAGGAATCTCTAGCTTGAGCGTTCGTGAATGAGTAAAGTGAGTAGAGCAATTGTAAGCAGTTATCGTAGTAGTTGTCGTAGTCTATATCTTTTCTCTCATCTTTCAGACCGTCTTTTATAGGTGGAGATTCCAACTTTGAATCTCCTTATCCGTTAGAATCAACGGCTCTTTGATCTGTGGCTCTCACTTTTATTTTTGACTTGTATTTTCCTAACCACTTCGGGAAAGTCTTATCCTTTTGCGTGAGCTTTTTGTCAGAGTGGCAGTCTGTCTTCAGCTTTTGATTTTCGCCCTTATTATGCTAGGAGTTGCTGAAGCCTTTTACTGCCTTCGATCCTTTGACTTCTTTTGTTTCAGACTCTTTACTTCGATGCTGAAAGGTTCGAATGCTAACACCTTAGCATTCTGTCAGACATGCTTTCAGCCATTTGCTAGTGATCCTTTGTTGGCTTGTTTCTCTAGCAGATTGTGCGTTGAATGCTGATATCATTTGCTTTGTGTCTGCTAGGAATTCTTCTTAGCACACTAGTCTATTACAACTCGATGTGTAACGTATACAGGACTTTACAAGTTGTGTTAGACTCTCTAGATTTCAGCAAATGATCGACCAACTAAATAAGGTTTGATCCAACAAAACCTTTTACAAATGAGTCCTAAGGGAGTTTCTAGGGATAATTCCCAACAATTTTTATGCACTTTAATAATATGTTTTATTTTGGTTTTCTATCTGCGATGAGTGGCTAGAAACCCTAGCGGGTTCTAAGGCAACGAATATCAATCAATTGCATATTTAATTGATTAAAATTGAAATGCTTGGTTTTGAATTCCTATTTGAATGATTAGGATCTGAAATTAATCAGATCGAAAGATATAATTAATTCTAGGTTTACAGTTATTGATTGAAGGATTCAGAAGAGAAAATTAATAACAAGAAAAGGAATTCGAATACAATTAATAATTTGTCCTAGGGGAAGATAGTAATTGTAGGGTTAATCTGAGGAATAATGAAAGGTTGATAAGTATTGTGTTATTGAGGCTGGCAAGGCATATACATTCACATGCTAGTAATCTAGGTTATATTTGTTTGACCAAGAAGCTATAGTATCTTACGATTTCCCACCAATGCAAGTTAATTGATTGATATGTATTTTGATTGATAGTTCGCCCTAGAGTCTGTGTCTCTTTAATTTGAATTCCCAAACTCTTTAATTTTCCGCATTTGCTTTCTTTACTTTTCAAAACAAAACCTCTATTTATGTTTGACTCAAACAATTGGTCGTAGGAACATAGTGTAATTTCATTACACAATTCCTATGGGTTCGACAACCATAGGGTTAACTATAAATTTATTTGCCGCTGTACTGCAATTAATCTGTAGAAAAAAAGTGATAAAATTGGAGCCGTTGTCGGAGAATTGTTAGATATTCTTTTGTTATTAGATTATCCTAGGATTAGTTGGATTGAGTTTGTATTTTTACTTTATTCTCGTGTGTGTGTGCGCGTATTTTGTTTCTCGACTTCAATCAATACCCTCATGCGTCGATCGACGGCGAGAAGTTACGAGTGTTGATCGACACCCACCCATGTCAGTCGTTGCCGAGCTGATTTTTGCCTATTTTCTCTTTTAGGTGGTGCATGAACACTCGGCCCGAGGGAAGCCACTTGAAGCCTTCAACCCAAATATTGAAGCCTCCTGTAGGAAAAAGAAACAGAAGAAAAAGATGGATCCATTGGATGACCAGAACCCACAAGAAGTTGACCCGAATATGCCCCCCTAGGAGGACACTGATGGACGGATTACTGCGGGGGATGCTCTGATATTCATTCGGGAGGTGCACTAGATGCGAGAAACAGTTCAGCAGTTGACAATTGAAAGAGAGATTGAATGAGAAGTTGAACGAAGAAGGCAAGAAAGAGAGAGGAAGCGACTAGATGATTCGGATGACGAGGATCCGAATGCTATGGGGAGAAAGTACAAGACACAGCCCGACAGTGAGGAATTCATTATTGGCATCGACGCAAATAATTTTGAACTCAAAACCGGTCTAATTTAGATTGTTCAGCAGAACCAATTTGGAGGTAGAGCCACAGAGGACCCATACACGCATATGAGGATTTTTGTGGAGGTTTGCGACACCACCAAGCAGAACGGTGTCAGAAAGGATGTCATCAGACTAAGGGGGTGATATGTGCTTAAAATGACCTTTATTTCGATGTTTATGCATGCCTATTTGCACTCATTTTACTCCCATATCATATGTTTTTTTATTCTTTTTGTTTTGTTTTCGTGTTTTTGTGTTTCGGATGGTGTAGGTTAGGTTTTGAGCATCATTCAACATTTTCGGCTTGATTTTGGAGGAAAATCGCCCTATCCAGCAGAGAACAGTCGATCCTGGTGTTTCTTCAATGCAATTGGAGAATGGGGGAGTAGTAGTCGAGGTGGTTATGTAGGGGGAAGTCGTAGATTTGGTAATCAAGAGGCTATGAGAAATCCTAATGAGGAGTTAGAGAAGACATTTGAAAAGTATGATGGGATGTTTGCCGAAATTCAATTGCAAATATCGTCCATTGCTAAGCAACTTAGTGGGAAGCACCAAGCTGGGATGTTCCCAAGTGATACGGAGACTATTCAAAAGAAAAGTTGTAGCATGGTTGAAGATGAGCAAAATGTTGATGAGATAACGTTAGTCATGACTCCTAAATTGGAAAATGTGGAGTGTGACGAGGATGAATATGATTTGGCTAAAGAAGTGAAGCTTGAGAAGGAAGTTGATGACAAAGAAGTTCTTTTCTTCGATTATGTCAAGAAAGGGGATCTTGAGATGCCTACTCCAGATGAAATTCAACGTGTGCCCTGACTTGATGATTTAATTGGGAGGAGTTGAAGGATGAATAACGGTTGAACGAAGTAAAGAATGTGGCTAATAAAAAAGAAGATCCGGGGAGTTTCATCGTTAGTTGCAAGATAGAGGATATCAAAGTTGAGAAAGCCTTGTGCAACTCCGAGGCGAGTGTGAACGTTATGTCTTGGGAGTTGTATAAGCAGTTGGAAATTGGAGGATTGAAAGCAACTAATCAAGTGTTGCAAATGGCTAATCAAGCTCTATTTTGCCCTCGAGGTATTGTGGAAGATGTTCATGTGGAGATTGCAAGTTTTACATTCTCGGGTGACTTCTTGATTAAGGACATGGAGAACAAGGGGGGTATTCACCTTATCTTTGGGAGGCCATTCTTCCATACGGCCGATTCTTTGTTTGACATGAAAAATGGTGAATTAACTTTACGGTGTTGTGGAAAAGAAGTAGTGTTTTCCTTACTTTCAAGAGGAATTTATGAGATGAATGTTGAAGAGCAAATGGATATTGACAAAGGAGGTGTGAAGAAAAGGATTAAAGATGACGGTGATCCGAGGATGAGTACATTAGAAGATAGCAACAAGATAGATGAGGATCTGGGGGATTACATGGATAAGAGCGAGGACGAACAAAGAAAGCTCTAGTGGATGAGGAGCTACCTAGGTGTGCAAGGCGAAAATTTGTGTTCCCGATGGAGCATTGGACACTTGAGCGAGGTATAGTTCCGGATCCGCTCCTTTTAATAATAATTGACAAACTTGACGTAAGAAGTCAAGCAATTGACTATAAAGAAGCGCTTGTTGGGAGGCAACCAATGTTTACTTGTTTTGATTATGTTGATTTCTGAATAAGTCGTTAGTTGTTTAATTGCAATGTTTAATTTATGTTGTTTTGTTGGTTTTGTTGCTTGCTATTGATGGATATAGGATTCTTGATGTGTGAATGTTTTTGTAAGACTCACGTGATTTTGTGTTGAGAACTCAGATTTTGAAAGGTGTTAAATTGATGTGGAGTTAAAGAACAGAAGAAAGGATGCTTGGAAATGGCTTAATTGAGGGAATTTTAGGCCGGGATTGTTTCAGCTAATGGAGGATCGGTTGATCCCACCTTTGTTGCTGTGGGATCGGCCGAGAAGGATGGAAATTCAAGATTTTTTGCAGACAGAGGTGAAGATCGACCGATCCTTCAGTGATC
This sequence comes from Plectranthus barbatus, assembly GCA_026898455.1. Classification (NCBI taxonomy): domain Eukaryota; kingdom Viridiplantae; phylum Streptophyta; class Magnoliopsida; order Lamiales; family Lamiaceae; genus Plectranthus; species Plectranthus barbatus. The sequence goes on along the minus strand of JAPKLW010005747.1, from coordinate 7,224 downwards.
GGTCGATCTGGTTTGGGCGAGCCAACTGGTTGAGGGACAAAGACTCGGATCTATCGATCCACCCTTGGATCGGCCGATCTCTGCGCGAATTTAAATACATATCTAGGGCTCATTTCGCCCCGTATCCATTTCTATCGAAATTTCCCCTCTCAAATCTTGTCCTGTGCTAATTTTCTCTAAATTGATACGTTCTTACTCATTAATTTCTCTCACGTCTAGCAAGAAGACAAAAGGGAGTTCCTCTTCTTCAATGGGGCGGCCAAAAGGGTTTGATGATGAAGAGTTTGAAAGGTTTAAGAGTTTGGTGCATCGGCAAACTATGGGCACCAAGTATCCGTGTAAGGAGACATTGAAGACACTGATAACTGCAGTTTATCGGTTAGCCAAAATAATAATTTTACACCCAAGGGTGGTCGATCCCACAGGGAATGTGCAATGAAAAAATCCAAAGTACTAGTTACAATTTCTAGGACATAGAAGTTTGAGGAAATAGAAAAGGGTTTTGTTTTGAAATTAAAGATGACAAATGCAGAAAAATAAAGGGTTTTGAAAACAATTAAAGGAAGCACAGATCCTAGGGCAGATAATCTAATCTTCAACATGCAATATAATCTACTCAGCAATGGGGAAAACATAGATTTTTGTGGATTAAATTCCTTGGTCAGGCAATTAAATCCTAGATTATTAATTAGTGACTATCTCCTCTCGGTCTCAAGAACACCAAATTAATTAATCTCAATAATTAACTAATTAATTCCTATGCAAGTTTCTTCCTTTTGAGACAGAAAACAAACACAATTAATTCTCTCTTCCTGTTAATAATTTTCATCTCTCGATCCATCAATTATTAACTATAAACCTAGATCTCAATTCACCTCTCGATCCTTCTTTTAATCTAGATTATAAAATTAAATCAGAGAATTAATCCATGCTATATGAGTTGATATCAATTAGACATGCATCAGAAAAGAAATTAAAGCAAACATATTATTAATTGACTTACAAATAAAATAGGAACCTTCAATGTCTTGAAAAACTCCAATGTATTCAGCAAAAACAGAGAAAAAGAGATGTAAAGATGTATTTTCGTGCCTAAGAGTTCATATTTATAGAGGGGGAAAAAGACCTAATTTGAGTATTGGGTAAAAATAGCAAAAACTGCCAAAATAGGCCAAAAATAGCTTTTTCGGGCTTCTGTGTCGATCGAAACAAATCCTGTCGGTCGACATGAATGTTTTGACCTCTGTTTCGGTCGACACAAATCCTGTCTCTCGACACAGAATTATCTGTCTGCGCAGTCTCACGGTTTTGGCCATAACTTCCTCTCTCGAACTCCGATTGACCCGATTCCAGTTGCGTTGGAAAGCTAATTCAAAGATCTTTCCATACATGTACTCCATTAGCTCAGATTCCTTCTGTGGAAGAAGTCGTGACTGTTCCTTTGAACATCATCTGCTTTCGGTACGGGTTTTCAATGAATTTGGCCTAAAACCTGGAAAAATCACCCATCAAAGGCATAACACCCTCTAAAGTAGACTCATGCACAGAAATAAGTAAAAACATAATATAAAACACTTGAAACAATGGAGAAAAATATAGATAAGTGAGTATAAATATGAGCTTATCAGACACTCAGGCTGAAGAATGATGTGTGGAGTCTTCTCACCGACATAGGATGGGGGAAGTTGCTTACCACACGGTGGCCGGCGGATAAGTTAGGATTTTTACCAACTTATCTAGTTGTTCATTGAATAATAGTGTGATGTTCAGATTGCTTTTAGTATCTTTTTTGTGCATGAATTGGCTTTTGTACTTGTAATGTTGTGTTTGATGAATCATGCACGTTTTTGGTCAAAAACAGAGAAGAGTTGGATTTACGGTTTCTGATCCACGTCGATCGACGGGGATGCCTCGTCGATCGACGAGGAAATTGGAGAAGGAGCGATCCACGAAGGAGAAGGAGAAGGAGAAGGAGAAGATCGACGGAAGCAGTAGAGCCCACATCGATCGACGCCATTACACGTTGATCGACGAGGGTGTTTCATCAGCGTCGATCAACGCCATTAAATAGCCATGTATAAATTCATTTTCAGTGTGGAAATCATTGGAGAAATTAAGAGATTTTAGTACTGAAGATTTTTTTGAGATTTCCAAGGTTTTTTAGTTTTTATGTTTGAAGACAGAGTTTTGTGGGAAGACATTCAGACCCAAGTTTCTATGCAATTCAGGTTTTATTTTTCTATGATGAATATTACTCTGAATATGTGTAACTAATCTCTTCCTCAGATTCTACGGTTTCGAACTATCAATGTGTGCATGTTTTGATTAATTGAATTTTTTTCCCTTTCCATTCGTAGTTTGTGAAATCTGAGTTTATTCATAATCTTGAGTTTGTTGGCCACATCTTAGGATTAACTAGTTGATTACTTGAGACGTAACTGTAATAGTTTTCAATGGAAAGAGATTTTCACAATATAATCTGATTTCTTGTCGTAACTGAAGGAGATTGATTGTAGGGATAAATCAGTAGATCTTCAGAGTTAGTTAATTTATCTTGAGACCGAGCGGAGATAGATAATTAATTAATCTACTTTATGAATTGTCCAACAAAGAAGTTCATAATACCTTTCTGATGTTTCACTACGAAGAGGATTTAAATTGGGAAATAATCAATTCATTCATCTATGTCATTCTCGATAGGTAGATGTCCCTGGAATCTGTACTTCTCATAATCGTTTTCATCAAAAGTAATTTAGTTTTCTGTCTGAATTTTAATTAGCAAGTATTGAGATTTTCAAAATAACCAAAACCCAAAATTTGATTTTCCCTAACCAGAGTTTTGAGAACTAATGTTTCAGTGCATAGGATTTTTCGTTATTTCTTTCCCCTGGGATTCGATAATTTTATTTGCCGCTATATTATTAGCTTTGCTAAGTCGCTTGTTAAATAATTTAGCGATCAAATTTTGAAGTCGTTGCCGGGGATAGAATAGAACTAATCTTACTGTTAAATATGTGATCAAAATACTGATTTAGATTGTAATTTTCGTATTTTTCCTTAAATTCTCGTATTTTTGTAATTCACGTCGATCGACGTGACACCCACGTCGATCGACGCAGCTACGTCTTCCACGTCGATCGACGTTGATCCTCGTCGATCGACACCGTAGTTCTTTTTCAGAATTTCTGTGTGTTTTCATTTTATTTGCAGTCTTACCTCACTAGCTCCTTTTGCTGTAGGTTGGGGATTCAAGCTGATGTGAAGGCTCTCTTGGAGAGAGTGAATTGGAGTGCTTGGATGACAGCAAGGTGGCCGACATATCCATCGCTTGTCCTGGAGTTTCTGGCCTCACTCCATGTCTATGAGGTTCAGCCAGAGTCGGAGCCTACCACCATAGCCTTCCAGCTTCTGAAGGAGCACTACGAGATACCAAGGGACAAGCTTGAAGAAATTTGGGGAGTCCGAAAAGGGGGAGTTGGTTTTCTTCCCCCGAGTTTTGACATTGGCCAATTCTGGAGTCAGATTGCAGCCGATGCTAAAGAGGACTTGCGGGAGTTTGACTCGAGGAATTTGAAGGCTTCCTCCATTGACAACCCAGTTTTCCGGTATCTTCAGAGGTGCATGGGGGTGTCGATCATGGGCAGACATGAAAGCGGCAAGGTGAGAGTCGGGGAGCTTTATGCCATCTACTGCATGCTGACAGGGGAAGAGTTCAGCTTTGCGGTGCTGGTCATGGATCATTGGAGGTGTTGGTCCCGGATTATCAGGGTATAACTTGGCAGCGAAAAATGTGGATAATCGTTTCTTGCACTCTGCTGGTTACTCAGCTGACTGGGACCTTGTCAGCTGGTAAGTCAACTTGCACTCTGCGTACTCAGCTGACTGGCGACTGGCTGGTCAGCTGGTAGCTCAAGACTTAGAATATATTTAGCCTTGTTTGCACAGTTATATCAGTTTTCAGATATACACCAGCACTTGGGTGCTGGGTTTTAAATCAGTATGAAATGCAGAAAGCTGATAAATGACAAAGGATTTATAGTGGTTCGATCAACTGATCTACGTCCACTCTCCAGTCGTAGCACTGGAAATTCACTAAGAGTAATCTGGTACAAGCGTCCTACGATCTATCTCTAGCTGGTGAATGCCTCGTCCACCAGTTCACTAGATCAACCGCTCCCGGCCTTGTCCTTCTTCAACTCTGATCCGCTGGTGGAGTGCGAGCACGTCACTTCAACCTCCACAGCTTCACTGGGTGTTTAGTTCTCCCAAGAACGTATCTTCTTAATATGGCAAAAGCCCGTAATAACTCAAGTGCTGGCTGGCACAAGAGCTGCTGTGAACTTCCTCGGAAGAGAAAGAACACCAAAGAGATCTGAACTTACAAGCTGGAAGCTTGAAGTCTCGTGTTTGATAAATCAACACACGGATAGCCTTTAGAAAGGCCTCGAAAGTGTTTGCACTTCTACTTGCTTGAGCGTAATAAATTTCAGACTTTCGGTAGGTGAAGCGTCAGAAGAGTATTGAATGTTGATGGATCCCAGGTATTTATAGACGCGGGATCCCATTCAAATCTTCTAGCCGTTTGGACACATCCGGAAAAGGTCTCTGTCCTCGCATGTCCTTCAGACGGCGGCAGGTAGGAATTTTCGGAAAGCGCCATGCTTTTGTCCACTTTATCTGACATTGATCTCTTTATGTCAGAACGGCACTATTCGTCAGTACGAGGAATCGGAACTGGTGTCTTGAACTGATAGACTTTAAGGTATCCTCCTTACAAGTCATACTCTGTCAGTTAATTCCTCGACGAATCTTCTTTTTGTCTCTAAGACTCTAGGAGAGAGAATCTGGAATTCTGCTGGTAACATCCGACTGGTAGATCATTCTGGTGATCTTGTGCTGGCAGTCTCTGCTGGTGACTTTGCGCTGGCACAATCTAAGTCTACCAATATGTCTGATGTTAACCCTTGGAATCTCCCATGACTGGTGGTTTCACCGCTGGTGAATAGTGTCAGTGAGAACACATATTCTGCTGGTAGGATTTGTCAGCCGCCTGCTGGTGAAATCCTTCCCAACTGGTGAACAGTAGCCAGTCATTAGCTCTTTCTCATGCTGATGAACAGTGTCAGCACAAGTCTTTGTTAGCCGCCTTCGGATGAGACTTTCCCAACTGGTGAACAGTAACCAGTGGTAAGCACTTCTCATGCTGGTGAACAGTGCCAGCATGAGTCTTGATCAGCTGCGACTTACAACTCAAAAGACCTAAACAGGACTTTACATTTGAGACTAGAGCTATTCTAGAGACAAACTGACGCTGGTAGGACTTAGGATTTGATCCACCAAAACACCAAACTAGAATCTAAGTAAGTAGCTACTGGGGAAAGGAAACTTAGCCAAATTTCCCAACAATTTCCCCCTTTTTGGTGCGATCAAAGCCTAACCAGCGAGCACTCAGCTGATGAGGAAAGTTACAAAGTATTTCAGGGTTTTACAAAATAAACCTATCAGATCTAAACCCATGAAACTACTTCCTCACATCAGCTCTGTTGGTCCCGGATATCAGGGTATACTTTGGCAGCGGAAAATACGTAAGTTCGTTTCTTGCACTCTACTGGTTACACAGCTGACTGGGACCTTGTCAGCTGGTAAGTCAACTGGCAACTGAGTATTCAGCTGACTGGTGACTGGCTGGTCAGCTGATGACTCAGAACTTAGAAAATTTTAGAGTCGAGTTTGCACAGTTATAAACTGGTTTCAGTTATACTCCAGCACTTGGGTGCTGGGTTTTAAATCAGTAAGTAAATGCTGAAAGCAGTAGATAACAAGGATATTTTATAGTGGTTCGATCAACAGATCTACGTCCACTCTCCAGTCGAAGCACTGGAAATTCACTAAAAAGAGTAATCCGGTACAAGATTTCCTACGATCTATTTCCAGCTGGTAGATGCCTCGTCTACCAGTCCACTGGATCAACCGCTCCCGGTCCTTGCCCTTCTTCAACTCTCGTCGGCTGGATGGAGTGCGAGCACGTCACTTTAACCTCCACCGGTACCACTGACGATGTGGGTGTTTAGTTCTCCCAAGAACTTGACTCTAGCTGGCGGCAAAACTGCCCGTAATAACTCTGGAGCTGGCTGGCTCAAGAGCTGCTATGTTCTTCCTCGGAATGAGAAAGAACACCAAATGAGATCAATAACTCACAAGCTAGAAGCTTGGAGTCTCGTGTTCAAATGATTGACACACGGAGTAGCTTTTAGAAAAGCCTCGAAAGATTGCTTATCAGCTGATATGAATGCGTTTGATCTTTCGGTAGGTCAAGAGTTGGCCAAGAGTGGGTAAGAGTAGCTAAGAGTATTGAATGCTGTTGGATCTCACGTATTTATAGATGTGAGATTCAGATTCAAATACTAGCCGTTTGGACACATCCGGAAAAGTCTCTGTCCTCGCATGTCCTTCTGCAGGCGGCAGGTAGGAATTTCCGGAAAGCGCCATACCTTTGGTCGCTTTATCTGACACAGATCTCTTTGTGTCAGAACGACTCTATTCGTCAGTACGAGGAATCCGAACTGGTGGTCTTGAGCTGATAGACTTTAAGGTATCCTCCTTAAAGTCATACTCTGTCAGTTAATTCCTCGACGAATCTTCTTTTTGTCTCTAAGACTCTGGGAGAGCGAATCTTGAATTCTGCTGATAACCTCCGACTGGTAGATCATGCTGGTGATCTTGTGCTGGCAGTCTCTGCTGGTGACTTTCCTTAGCACAATCAAGGTCTACCAATTTGTCTGATGTTATCTCTTGGAATCTCCCGTGACTGGTGGTTTCACCGCTGGTGAATAGTGTCAGCCAGAACACATATTCTGCTGGTAAGATCTCTCAGCCTCCTGCTGGTGAAATCTTCCCAACTGGTGAACAGTAACCAGTCAATAGCTCTACTCCATGCTGATGAACAGTGTCAGCATGAGTCTTTGTCAGCCGCTTGCTGGTGAGACTTCTCTCAACTGGTAAGCACATCTCATGCTGGTGAACAGTAGCCAGCATGAGTCTTGATCAGCTACGACTTACAACTCAAAAGACCTAAACAGGACTTTACATTTGAGACTAGAGCTATTCTAGAGACAAACTGACGCTGGTTGAACTTAGGATTTGATCCACCAAAACACTTAGACACCAAAACTAAGATCTAAGCTATCAACTGGAGAAAGGAAACTTAGCCAGATTTCCCAACAA
>JAPKLW010005746.1:0-19656 GCA_026898455.1 Plectranthus barbatus | reverse complement strand
CACCAGATTTCCAAGGAGCAAGGGAACAGATCAGAAGATCAGATCTGCAGGAACACAATCAAAGAAGGAGTTCCATTCCGCTTCAGATCTAGCTTCATCGTTAATTCTCCGATCTAGATCTGTAGATCAAACGATTGAAGAAAGGTATAATCCCTTATCCATCCTATGCAATTAATTTTGTAGGAGCATGCATAGGATTCACATGGTTTATTTAATTGTATTTATTTTGATACCCTAAGAACGGTCTTGCGAATTAAATAACAACTCACGTTGTTGATTGTAGACTCGAATCCTACAATTGGTATCAGAGCCAGGTTCCAGTTCTTAGGCTCTGTCCTTAATAAATTCAATTAAATGAATTTGTATGTTCATGGATGGATTTGAATCGTTGTGAATTTTTTTGTTCTCGTGGCCTTCTCGTTTTTGGATTTGTTTTTACCACGAGAAAATCCGTGGTTAGATTTGATAGGGAAAAATCAATGTAATAGATTAGATCTATTTGTATTTTTTTTTTTTTTTCAAATCTGAAATCCGGAAGAAAGAACGAGAAGAGAAGAACGAAGAACAAGAGGCACGACGGCTAGGGTTCAGCCCTCTACCACCCGCAGCCGGCGGCGGCGACGAACGGTGACGGCGGCGCAGGCAGGGAAGTGGCGGCGCGCGGCGACAAACCCCTAGGGTTTGCCCTGCGCGCGGCTGGGCTGCTCCCCACCAGCGCACGCGCGTCCTTCGACCAACGCGGGAGGATCTCCGGCGCCCAGCAGCAGCGGCCAAGGTGTGGAGGCTCGCGGCGGAGCCCTAGAGCGAGGGTGGCGGCGGCGCGCGGCAGCAAACCCTAGGGTTTGTGTCGCGCGCGACTGGGCTGCGCCCCGATGGGTCTGCTCGCCGGCATCCTTCCCCGCGCTCCCTCCGACGTTCCCCACGGAGAAGGAGGCGACGGTTGACGGCAAGGGGGCCGCGCGCAGGAGGTGCGCGGCGCTGTGCAGCAGCAGCGAGCTGCGCCTCGCTTCCCTCTCGCGCAGCAGCGGCTCCCGGCGGTTCCAGGCGCGACCGGCGATGGCCCCATGGTCGGCGACGGCGCGCGAAGGTGGTGGTTGGCGGGGGCAGCTCGGCTGCGGCGGTCTGTGGCGGCGGTGGCGGCTGGAAGGTGGTTGGAGGCTAGGGTTTCCAAAAAACCCTAGGGTTTGTACAATCGGGCCTGTTTTCGGGCTCCCCAGCCCGGAGGCGGCCCGGTTCAGTTGTGAACCCTAGTTCTGGCCCACTATGCAGCCCGGTTTGCAGTTTTTCAGTGGGAGCCCAAGTCTGAAGACCTGTATTAAAATTAAAGCCTTGTAATAGATAAGATTTAATTTGTAATCGCATCTGAGGGGGCCACGAGAATTTTATTTGTTTATTTAATTAATTCTCGTATGATGTGATTTATTATGTGCGCACTAGTAAATAATAGGAAAGCATGCCTATTTGCTTTAATTATTTACTTTAATAAGCATGTTGCAATTATTTAAATTTTTGAGCATGTCTTATGTGATTTATTTTATGTTTTAAATTATGTCTATAAATTCCGGATTCATATTAATTTATGATGGAATTTTGGGTTGACGTAATTTATGGGAACATAAAATAATGTGTGCGCATGAAACCTTTAGAATTAAAAATACTAAGCTGGATTTTGGTTCTTTTCTAACCAAGATCATTAGACCTCCACAAATACGGCCTCTCATTGGAAGTAATGCATTTCGAAGCGTAAACGTCTACTTCAGTAGCTTGCGTTAGAAATAAATTACTGGTTCTAATGCGATGGGGTTTCTAAATAAAACATTTAGTTTGAGATGAGAAGTGGGAGCCTCTGAGCAAACGTCTACTTCAGTAGCTTGCATTGAGACAACTTTCACCGATCTAAGATTGAACTAAATGAGATAACAAAGGATGTAAGGGGCATGCGGTGTAGGGTTTAGCACTATACTAAATAACCCTGAACATCCGGAGTTAGGATTGTGGTTATTTTGGCTTAGATGTTGCCTGAGCACAACTCATGCATGAGATCCCTGCTCAAGAAAGGTGAACATGGTCTAAGTTATCTCCAATATTAATTTCTTTTGCTTAAGATACCTAGCATGTCAAGAAATTAAAGGATCATTTTGGTCTGGTTGAGCGTTTGCCGTAAACGTCTACTCCAGTAGCTTGCGGTGAATTAGCTTGGGCAATTGGAGGAAACAAATTGTACAGTTTTATCTAAAGGTTACTATGCATATTTGTTTCAATCGTTCTGTTGTATGTTCTTAATTTATTTATTTATTCATTTTCAGATATGTCTATTATTATTCGTATTTTGGCACAAAATCCCTTGGAGGGTTCGAATTTCCTGGAATGGAAATGGCTCATGGAGCGATGCATGTTTGCTACGCAGACTGTTTTTGTGTTACTTGTGCCTCGTCCGGCTGTACCTGTCATTGGGTCTTCAGATTACTCTAGAAACTCCTTTGAAAAGTGGATGGCGAGCAACGATAAGTTATTATCAATGCTCAGGTCATCCATGGTTGAGGAGCTCCAACTCAAGTATCAGTATTGTACTGACGCGGTTGAGATTTGGAGAGATCTGATTATGACTTATGGTAGGCTAGGACAGACTGCCAGTGCCAAGTTCATAATGAGAATGGTGAACTGTAAGTTGGCACAAGGTGGTAATGTAAGGGAGCATGTGTTGCACATGGATAACCTCAGAAGATTTTATATCTTATTTGGTGGAAATATGAATGATCAGTTATTCACTGATATCATATACGACTCCCTTCCAGAATCTTTCTATGACTTCACTTCCATAGTCGAAGACAAGGTGTTTACTCTTGATCAGTTGGTCAGCTTCTTGGAGGCTGCTCAAGGGATCAATGATTCCTTGTCTGCTGTTGTACTTGACTATCACTTTCCACTTCCTAGTGAGAAAGATGTGAGCATGAAGGAGTCGACTGGTGAGGTTGCTATAGAAAGATTTGGAGGCAAGGTTTACAAGAGGAAGGTCTGTTCTGCATGCAAAAGGAAAGGTCATTGTGAAGTAAATTGTCCGGTGTTTGTCACCAAGGGACAAGGTACGTCATCTTCTGCACTAGTCATTGAAACATGTTTAGCAACGGTTTCTATCCATTCATGGATAGTGGATACTGGAGCTACTGATCATGTTTGTTACTCTATGCAGGGGTTCGAGCTGACTAGAGAGCTTGAAGATGGCGAGGTTACCATCTCCATGGGAAATGCTGCTAGAGTCTCTGCTACAGCAATTGGAGATGTTACTTTACGTTTTGAGAATAATGTTTTAACACTAAGAGATGTTTTGTTTGTGCCGTCTTTTCGGCGAAACTTGATTTCAGTTTCCAAACTTTTTATTGATGGATTTTCTGTTATTTTTGGTAGAGATGTCTCTATCATGAGAAATGACGCTGTTATCTGTCATGGGTTACTGAAAGATTCTCTTTATGTTATTACATGTTCAAACAAACAAACAGTGAAAGAGGCATATAATTTGTCTAATCAACAGAAAATAAAGTTTTCTTCAAGTGAGGATATAACATATCTTTGGCACTTAAGACTCAGTCATGTCAATCTTAAAAGAATCAAGAAACTCGTTGATTGTGGAATTATGGACCCAATCCAAGTGGTTCCACATAGAGTTTGTGAGTCTTGTATAGAGGGCAAGATGACGACCAGGCCTTTCAAGGCAAGTGAGTCTCGAGCAAATGATTTGTTGGACCTCATCCACTCTGATCTGTGTGGACCTATGTCAACACAAGCCCGTAGTGGGCACAGATACTTTGTCACCTTCATAGATGACTACTCCAGATATGGATATGTTTATTTACTTCACTATAAGTCTGAATGCCTTGAGAAATTCAAGGAGTTTAAGGCTGAGATAGAGAAGAAATTAAACAAGACCATAAAGACACTACGATCCGATCGTGGTGGGGAGTACCTCAGCAATGAGTTTCTGCAGTATCTGGCAGATCAAGGGATTACTTCCCAGTGGACTACACCTGGCACCCCTCAGCAGAATGGTGTAGCAGAGAGAAGGAACAGAACTCTGTTGGAAATGGTTAGATCAATGATGAGCTATGCCAGCTTACCTATTTCCTTTTGGGGATATGCGCTAGAAACAGCAGCATTCTTACTTAGAATGGTTCCTTCCAAGTCAGTACCTAAAACTCCCATAGAGCTCTGGTATGGGCGAAAGCCTGATTTATCTAGGCTGAAAGTATGGGGTTGTCCAGCATATGTGCTGAATAAGGAAGCTGACAAGTTGGAAGGAAGATCCAAGTTAATGCTGTTTGTAGGCTATCCCAAGCAAACAAAGGGTGGTTTCTTTTATGATCCAGAAGATCAGAAAGTCGTTGTGAGTACCAACGCAAGATTTCTGGAAGATGAATTCATAAGAAACCACAAGACCAAGAGCGAAATTGTACTTCAAGAAATTGAAGAGAACAATTCAAATCCATCAGGAGAACCCCGTGGCAGCCTGAGCATACCTGAGTCGGGTATGGAACCAGGTGCACGGCCGCCTGTGCAAGTTGGTGAATCACAAGTGAATGCACCAAACACAGACACATTAAAGGGGCCTCGTCGTAGTGGGAGGTTGCCTCGACAACCTGAGCGGTATATGTTCGTGGGAGAGTCTTCGGACTTGATCCCTGAAAATGGACTGAATGATACCGACCCATGGACATACGACGAAGCTATGAATGACAAGGATGCTGATCAGTGGCGAAAGGCCATGGATTCTGAAATAGAATCAATTACAGCTATGGATGTATACCAGAAATCCTTGCTGCCAGATGGCTTTCGAGCCATAGGCAGCAAGTGGGTATACAAGAGAAAGAAGGATTCAAGTGGTAACATAACGGCATTTAAGGCCAGACTGGTGGCAAAAGGTTATAGTCAAAAGGAAGGTATTGACTATGATGAAACCTTCTCACCAGTTGCTATGTTAAAATCCATTCGGACACTTCTGTCCATAGCAGCACATATGGATCTTGAGATCTGGCAAATGAATGTCAAAACCGCGTTCTTGAACGGGTACCTTGAGGAAGGTCGTGACATCTATATGCAACAACCAGAGGGATATGTGCAGACTGATCAAGAGCATCTTGTCTGGAAGCTCAAGAAGTCCTTATATGGACTTAAGCAAGCTTCAAGGTCATGGAACAAGCGTTTCGATGATGTGATCAAATCCTATGGATTTGCACAATGTGAAAATGAAAGTTGTGTGTACCGTTTATGTGTCAGTGGAAGTGTGGTTTTTCTTGCACTTTATGTAGATGACATTCTCCTATTGGGAGACAATGTGGAGGTGTTATCAGGCATAAAAGGTTGGTTATCCGAACAGTTTCAGATGAAAGATCTGGGTAATGCTGGTTACATCCTTGGGATCAAAGTCCTACGTAATCGTAGGAAAAGGATGTTGAGCTTATCCCAGGGTGCTTACATTGATACTGTGTTGGCTCGTTTTAGCATGGAAGATTCCAAGAAAGGTCTTTTACCTTATCGTCATGGAATACGTCTTTCAAGGTCACAGTGTCCTGTGACAGAGAAAGAAAAGAATGAGATGTCTAAAGTACCATATGCTTCGGCAGTGGGAAGTCTCATGTATGCTATTCTTTGCACGAGGCCAGATATCTGCTATGCTGTAGGCATAGCGGCAAGATATCAGTCCAATCCCGGGCAGGCGCATTGGAATGCGGTGAAACACATTCTCAAATATCTGAAGAGAACACGAGACTTATGTCTCATTTATCAGAGTGAGAACTTGTGTCCTGTTGGGTACACGGATTCGGATTTCCAGGCGGATCAAGATGAGAAGAGATCGACCTCTGGATATGTGTTTACCTTGGGAGGAGGAGCTGTGTCTTGGACGAGTGCGAAGCAGAAATGCATCGCAGACTCCACCATGGAAGCTGAATATGTAGCAGCTTCAGAGGCAGCAAAGGAAGCTGTATGGTTTCGGAACTTCCTCCTTGAGTTGGATATCATTCCGAGTTTGCCTAAGGCAATCACAGTGTACTGTGATAATGCTGGTGCAGTGGCAAACTCGAGGGAACCCAGAACTCACAAGGCTTCAAAACACATTGAGAGAAAGTACCACATCATACGAGAGATTGTGGCGAGAGGCGATGTGCTAGTTCAAAAGATTGATACGAAGGAGAATCTAGCTGATCCGTTTACAAAAGGATTGCCTCAGAAGATCTATGAGGAACACGTTCGTGCTCTTGGATTGAAGATCTGAGGATGGGCATCTTATGTCCCATTTTGTAATAGCTAGATTGAACAGACACACTTAATACTCTGTAAAAGTAATGGTATTATGCTTTGAGTATAAGTGGGAGATTGTTGGGATTGTATACAGAAAGCATAAATGATTAAGTGTTTTGTATACTGGCCTTCATTTATGTGTTGCATCAACAAATCTCGCTATCTGATAAATGTGAACATACGACGAACTATAATATCCTTTTATCTCGTAGATAGGGATGACCATATGGTGTGTTGTAGATCACAGAGGATCATATGGTTCGTTTGACCTAGCGAGATATAAACAGTATCACAGTTGAGACGGTCCCTGGATAGGCTGTCGGTCTAAGCTGCGGCACATCGGTTTATAAGTGGGCTTATCCTAGCTACTTGATGTGTCGGTACATATTTATGTATTAATGGAATCAACAGTGGGATGTGCCATTCTCATTGACATATGAATGAGCCAGATCCCTAATATACTTCCTATGATCTTAAACCCTACTGAAAGATAAGGGGCACACATGAGTTGACTACACCTTGATTTGCTAGGATGGCGAGTCTTACATGTACTCTCATATCTGCATCTTGGGTGTTGGTAATTTGTGTGGGGTCTGCTTAGGCTGGATGTATGGGTAAGCATATCCGTTTCAGGATGGTGACATTCCCTGATGAGCTCACAAGGTTCTTTATGCTAAGTCCTGCAGGCTGAATGATTTGTTCAAGCATAAGAGAAAAGGGGTGAGTGGTATTAATCAGGAAATAAGATATTAATTAATTGTGGTTAATTGTCATAGACCAAATTAATTAATGAATGTCTAAAACCTTAAATATGTGGATCATGGTAGTTTAATGCAACCCGTTCCTAATAACGTGGTAATAAAGGGGCGAGTCAACATTGTTACCGTGGTGAAGGTTAAAATAATGTTTTATTAATTAATTATGTTCTGGGTTGAACAAGGAAGGATTAATTAATAAAGAGGGCCCACTTTATTATTTGCATTTGATCCCTGGTCTGGCCCACACACTGCTCAAGCCCAGTTAGAGTTAGGGTTTCTCAAAACCCTAACACTATAAATAGTCTCCATCTCTCAAGATCAGATAGTAGCCACCACAGTATACAGTTAATATTCACTTAGAATATTGAGAGAGAGGGGCGACTTTTTGGGCGATCAGAAGGAGGATTTTTCTGATCGAATCCTCCGGCTTTCTGATTCAACTTGGTGGATAATCCTCACCAGATTTCCAAGGAGCAAGGGAACAGATCAGAAGATCAGATCTGTAGGAACACAATCAAAGAAGGAGTTCCATTCCGCTTCAGATCTAGCTTCATCGTTAATTCTACGGTCTAGATCTGTAGATCAAACGATTGAAGAAAGGTATAATCCCTTATCCATCCTATGCAATTAATTTTGTAGGAGCATGCATAGGATTCGCATGGTTTATTTAATTGTATTTATTTTGATACCCTAAGAACGGTCCTGCGAATTAAATAACAACTCACGTTGTTGATTGTAGACTCGAATCCTACACAAGATTCTTTTAATGTCAGATAAAAGAATCGATCTCAATAAGGTCCTATCAATACGTACCAGCACATCTAGTGACCAAGACAAGCCATTAATTATTGACTGTGTTGCAGCCTAGACTGACAGTCTATCCAAGCACTGTCTCACATGTGATAACCATTTATATCTCGCTAGGTCAAGCGATTCATACGATCTTCTGTGATCTACAACACCCCGTACGATCTTCCTATCGACGAGATAAGAGAATAGAGACACTTGCGATACATGTTTGTTAATTCAGACAGGAGATGATAATACAACAATAATGATTATCAGTATATTAGCCATAAACCCATGTTCATAATATACCAATCATAATGATTTCAGTATATAAATCCATCAAGCCAAAGTGATGAAACTTGCGAGACCAAGTTCACAAAGAGACGAGAAGATAAAGACAGTCGTAAGCTTTGAAGAAGCAGACTTAAATACAAAAGAAATCTCTTGTCTGCATCATATAGAGACAAAAGGTCAAGTGTCTCAGGAATAAATTAGTTTGGATTCCTAAGACTGGGTAAAAGAGTCGTTCTTTCATAAGCAGAGAAGTCTACCTACCATAGTACATCGTACAGTACTACTGCGCAGAAACGAAGGACGTGTCAAAACATCCCATTGATCGGTTCAAATTTGTGTCAAACGACTACAACTCAAATCTCTAGAGACCACGCCTATAAGTAGAGGAGACGGCTCACAGAGAGAAGACTGGTATTCTTACTGTTAAATTAGGAATCCGAGGAGAGTTTCTCAACCCCTTGAGAAACTCAGATTTTACTTCTAAAACCACTCACCTTTGACGTTGTGAGAATAACTCAACCATCCAACCTTCCAGCTGGTGGCTGAGCGACGTGTCCGCACATCAAGCTGAGCAGACGATTGCATGGTGGACTAGGCGAGTAAGCATACAGCTGGTGGACAGAAAAGCTACCCACGACTGCAACAAATCATACTACATCATCATTGTAACTTGTTCTAGTGAATTTCTAACCCATGAGGTTGAAAAGTAGACATGCGACATTTGGCTTCGAACCACTATTAATATCTTCGTCGTTTACCTACTTTGCTATTTTTTGATCTTGATTAGAAATCCAATAACTTTCTAAGTTGTTGATATATATTCGGGTATGTTAGAGAGACAACTAACTTAACAAGTTTTCTCATAATTAAAACTGATAAAGGAACAATCAATTTTGAACATTAAACAATTAATAATTTTTTTTTTTGAGGGAACAATTAATATTTTTTGCTGCGTGTTTAACTATCTTATTTGGAACCAATAGTATATATTTGTAATTGATTATTTACTAAGTCAATTTTTCAACTAAAAAACCGACTACCTCATTAGCTAACTGATATTTATATTTGGAATTCACACACTTAAGTTCTGCACACACACTGTTTCACTCAGACCTCTAGAACCTAACAAACTTAAATGTATGACAATCATACAAACATGTGAATAAATATTATTTTTTAATATATTTTTATAAGTGAGAATTAAATAGAAATGATCTCGAAGCATATCTTTTAGACATGGATATTTATTATCGAAGCATCTCTTAAGAAATGACTTTTTCCAAAATGTTAAAAGTGGACGCCGTCAATATTTTGTGTGTTAATCTATTTAACGTGCACCGAAGGATTATATTAATTATTTTGGTGTATTGTATGATTATTAAAGCTATTAAATAAAAGTTGGGCAAGGTAGTGAGACATAAACTTCTCAGAGTTCGTCACTATACATGTGAACGCGATCTTTTTCATATTTATTTTAAGATATTTCATTTTTATTATATTTCATCAATACATTACTTAAATAAATGAATTATTTATCGTATTTAAGTTTAATAAATTTCCACGACAAACTTTTGCTCAAAAACAATGTTAATGTTATCGTATTAGCAAAAACAATGTTAATGTTATGTTCAAATTTTTGCTCAAAAACAAAACATGTATTTTTTACCACTATTTTATATATCATATGTTATATAACACATTATTAATACAAATTTTATATTACTTATGTTTCATAATATTGATCAAAAGTGATCAAGAAACTAGTCGAATTGAGCAACACATATTATTTCATTAATTAGCCTCTGAATGAGCAATATCTTTAGTTAAAATTTGTTTTTTCAAAGTCCTCGGTATGTTAAATAATAAATACATTAATTTTATGCATTACAAATTTGTGCAAATTAAAGCACAAATAATTAAATACATTAGTAATAAAAATGAATTTCAATATAATTTAATAATATTTAATCTAAGAAAATTACATTATAAATAATTCATTGCACCATTTTACATAGATGAAGAAAAATAACTAAATGCATCATTGTTGCGTCATAATTCATGGCGTACAAAAAATATTAAATTCTTAATTTTGATGAAATATGAAGATCACCAATTAGTTATAGAGCTGACTAAGACCTACAGTCAATTAACCCTTATATAGAGTTGACTATATGTAATCATTGTTGTTGGTCCCGGTTTTTCAGAGTATAAAACGTTACGCAGCGGAAATAATGTTAAGTGTTTTCTTGCACGCTACTTACACACAGCTGACAACTGGCAACTGGTCAGTTGGTGCTGGTTACTCAGTACACAGCTGGTGATTCAAAACTTAGAATATTAGCCTTGTTTGCACAGTTATATATCAGTTTCAGGATATACTCCAGCACTTGAGTGCTGGGTTTAAAATATGAATGAAAGACAGAAAGCTGATAAATAACAAAGGATTTTTATAGTGGTTCGATCAATCGATCTACGTCCACTCTCCAGTCGAAGCACTGGAAATTCCACTAAGAGTAATCAGGTACAGGTCTCCTACGATCTATCTCTAGCTGGTGAATGCCTCGTCCACCAGTTCACTAGATCAACCGCTCCCGGTCCTGGATCCTTCTTCAACTCTCCTCAGTTAATGGAGTGCGAGCACGTCACTTCAACCTCCACAGCTAGCTAGGTGTTTTAGTTCTCCCAAGAACGTAACAGTCTCTACGGCAGAATGCCCGTAATAACTCAAGTGCTGGTAAGCACAAGAGCTGCTGTGAACTCTCTCGAAGGAGAAAGAACACCAAGTGAGATCTTTAACTTACAAGCTTAAAGCTTGAAGTCTCGTGTTTGATAAATCAACACACGGAAAGCTTTATGAAAAGCCTCGAAAGTACTTTATGCAATTTTGCAATAATTTCAGTTCTTTCGGTGGTTGAGCAGATAGGTGGAAGCGTGGAATCGTGGAAGAAGTTTGAATGTTGGTGGTTGCAACGTATTTATAGCCGCAGGAACCGATTCAAACTTTCTAGCCGTTTGGACGCATCCGGAAAGGTGTCAGACCTCGGATGTCCTTCTGACGGCGGCAGGTATGTTTTTCCGGAAAGGACCCATACCTTGGACCGCTTTATCTGACACAGATCTCTTTGTGTCAGAACGGCTCTCTCTGTCAGTCCGAGGAATAAGACTGGCGTCTTGTGACTGATAGACTTTAAGTTATCCTTCCTTAAAGTCATCCTTTGTCAGTCGATTCCTCAGAGAATCTTCTTTTTTTTGTCTCTACTACGCGGGGAGAGAGAATCTGGAATTCTGCTGGTAACATCTGACTGGTAGATCATACTGGTGATCTTGTGCTGGCAGTCTCTGCTGGTGACTTGCCCTGGCATCATCTAAGTCTACCAAATCTCTGGATGTTAACTCTTTTCGGAATCTCCCATGACTGGTGAAATCACCGCTGGTGAATAGTGTAAGTAGGAACACGCATTCTCCTGGTAAGGTTTGTCAGCCGCCTGCTGATGAAACCCTTCCCAACTGGTGAACAGTACCCAGTCATAAGCGCTTCTCATGCCGGTGAACAGTGTCAGCACGAGTCTTTGTCAGCCGCCTGCTGATGAACCTTTTCCCAACTGGTGAACAGTAGCCAGTGGTAAGCGTTTCTCATGCTGGTGAACAGTGTCAGCATGAGTCTTGATCAGCTGCGACTTACAACTCAAAGACCTAAACAGGACTTTACATTTAAGACTAGAGCTATGTAGAGACAACTGACGCTGGTAGGACTTAGGATTTGATCCACCAAAACTATAATCTAAACAAGTAAGCTACTGGGGAAGGAAACCTTAGATAGATTTCCCAACAATTTCCCCCTTTTTGGTGCGATCAAAGCCTAACCAGCGAGCACTCAGCTGATGAGGAAAGTTACAAAGGATTTCAGGGTTTTACAAGTGAAACCTATCAGATCTAAACCCATGAAATTACTTCCTCAACATCAGCTCTAACTAAAAGAAATCTTCCCCCTCAACTAAGGAAAGATATTGCTCGTTTAAAAATATGGAAATTAAGATCAGAGCAAATAAGCATGTAAATAAATTTAACATGCAAGATGAGTGCTGGTGCTGATTACACTGGATGTGTAAATTCAGCTGGTAAATAAAAACATTGACAATTGTTGGACAATAAGAGATTGTCATCAACTTGTCAGTTAACATTCCATTAAAGATTTAGCAATTACATGTACATTGAATGATAACTGACTAGTCTATGGCCTGGAAGATGATCCTGGTGACTGAGTCCGAGAACTGGTGATAGACCTCAGGATCTCAGTAAGAGCGGCCATGTCTTCCTCTCTCTTCATCCTCCATTCAGCAGCAATTCTCCTCTCTTCAGCTGCAAGGCGTCTCTCCTCCTCAGCAATTCTGGCTCTCTCCTCTTCAGCCAGTGCTCGCGCCCTTTCCCCCTCTTGGATCCGCGCCAAAAAGGTGGAAACACCTGTGGTGACAGATTCAAGGCGCTGCTCCACATGCTCTTGGAAGGAGGCAAAACGCTGATCCATCCTGGCATCAATGTATGCAAGAAGATGCGCAGGAGGATGAATC
Source organism: Plectranthus barbatus (assembly GCA_026898455.1). NCBI lineage: Eukaryota > Viridiplantae > Streptophyta > Magnoliopsida > Lamiales > Lamiaceae > Plectranthus > Plectranthus barbatus. The sequence continues at coordinate 6,956 of JAPKLW010005746.1, read as the reverse complement.
TCAGAGAGTGGCTCCGCTGAAACTTCCATGGAAGTGGAAGGCGCATCAGGTGTGGTATCAGCCATCTCTGGTGCAGACTCAGCTGGTACCTCCACTGGGGTGGGCTCCTCCGCGGGCACCTCGGCTGATGCTGGCTCCTCCGCGAGCACCTCGGCTGGTGCTGGCGGGCCTTGTACAAAAACAGGTGGGGCTGTGAAAACCACCAGCTGCCAGTCCATATGATATGGGGCAAGATCGCCCATGACCATTGGAACAGGGGGGACGGCAGTGGTCAGCCACCAACCTCTGGAGGGATCCTCCTCCACAATGTGGTCTACCAGCAGAGAGCTGGCAGCCATGTCAAAGAAGATAGCAAAGTATGGAGGGATCCTGGGGAGAGTGATAAGTACCCTGATGAGGCGGAGAGCGTATATCAGCTGATACCCTCGGCTGGTGCTCTGGAACTGGAGGAAAGGTAACTTCGGTTTTGATTGTGGAAGGCCTGAGGATCCAGTCAGCTGTCTGTAGAGAGCAATCTTCTTCAATCGGCGCTTGATTCGCCTGATAGACAGCTGGTGGTGGCCTTGGGCTTCAGTACCCATAAACTCATTTGCCCATGCCTCCTCTGCTCGCCAGTACCCAAGCCCGAGCCTGGCATACAGCACTGCGTGCTCCTCAACATTTAGCTTGCGCTCGCACCAGTCGAAGATCCTCCATCTCTGGAACTCCAGAAAGAGTTCGGCATCAAAAATGTCAGCCAGGTCCCCAAACCTGGTGACTAAGTCTTCATCGACAGCTCGCTCCACTTCAGCTGTGATATCTTCAGCATATTCATATAGAGAGAGGTTGAAGTACTCCACTGGATGCAGGGGCAGGCACCAGTCGTAGATTCTTGAAGCGTATATTGACTGGTGGGGGAGACCGCTGGTGGGGATAATGTAGAATGCTGAAGGCTCCGGCACTCTTGAATTTTGAAACGCCAGGTCCCCGCGGTGCTCCCACCTGTGAATCCCCGTGACCCTCGCCTGAAAGGTATCTTCATCGATCAGGTCATGAAGGTGGATACTCAGCATGTAAGAACTCCTCTCTTGACGCACACGAGGCGCTGATGCTGGTGTGGGTGCAGCTGGTCGTCCAGAAGATGATGATGCTTCTGAAGGGTGTGGACGACTGTCAGCCGGACGAGCCTCAGCCTCAAAATTGGGGAAAAGATCCCTTGGCTCCATCCGCTGCACCCTGGAGTGATGCACTACTGGTGGCGGTTCGTCGTCGGGGATGATTATGACTGGCGCAGCTGGAGCAGCTGGCTCCTCACCAGTAGTCTCCATTGCAACTTCTTTCTCCTCAGCTGGGGCAGCTGGTTCCTCGTCCCTTAACATCTCTACATCATCAGAATCTGAGCTTACATCTGAGAAACTCGCCAGTTTTTCGGGGGTGGTCGCCCGGACAACAACTCCTCCACTGGCACCCCCTTGCGCGGCTAGTGGGACTTGAACCACATCTTCTTCTGGTTGATAACTTTCAACCAGGGAAAACACGTCCTCCGATCCCATGTCCAACAGGCGCGTAAAAGATTCATCTGGTAGGATCTGGCCCGGAGCTAGTGCTGGTGGCACAGCACTTGAAGTCTGGGCAACAGCCCATTTGCCCTTGGCAACTTGTTGCATTTGCTCCGCCAGCTGCGCCTGACGACGGGATTCGTGCTCAGCCTTTACCCTAGCAAAGGCTTCATCGCGGGCTGCCAGCTCAGCCTCCCTCTTTCGCTGGTCGGCCAAAGCCTTCAGCCTTGCCTGATCCTGCTTCTTTTTGACAATGGAAGCGGTTCGTTCCTTCGCAGCTTGCTCAACCAGCTTCTGAGCCTTCGTCTTGATTCTCTTCCTTTTCCTGGTCATTCTATCTATCGTCTCCTCCTCAGTCAGTCCAAGGACGGACTTCTTGACTGGTATAGATATCTTCCTTGATTTTGGAGCATAGATGACAGCTGGCTGGGGCTGCTGAGACTGGTACAACTTGGGCTTCTTCTTAGGAGGTGTCCTGGTGACTGGCACCTGAGCTAATGACCCAGTCACTGCTTGCTCCATCTCGAGAAATGAGGATTCCACCTCATACTTCCTCTTTATTTCTGCCTTCGCCTCAGCTGTCAGCGGAAGAGCTACAGCTGGCACGGCCTCATCTACTGGTTCTGACTCCTCCTCAGAAACTTGGTCAGCAGGGTCCACAGCCGTCTTGCCTCTCAGCCGTTGAGGCTTCTTGTAGTCTGGGCCAGGAAGTTTGACCTTGGTGACTGGGATAAAGTCGGACCCGACCAGTTGCTCCCCTTGGTCGACTCGGTCCCCCATTTCCACCTCCAGAATGTGGCTGATTCGCAGGCCAAAAGACACTGCATGGAGGAACCTGCCGTCAGTCTTGACTGTGCAGTTCTTCTCCACATTCTCCAGCAGCCGGCCGAAAATGAACTCGGCCCAGTTGCCATATACGCCATCCTCCAGCGCGCACATAACGGAGAACTTCTTTAAGCTTAGTTCGGCATAGGAGCCGACCTCGCACTGGAGCATGCGCACCACAATGTCGCATACCATCTGCCAGTATTCGTCCATTTCTGACTTCTTCATGCCAGTCTTGAAGATAGTCACCCCCTTCTTCTTCCATTCAGTCCACCTCCGCCTGAACTCCACCGTATCATCCTTGCAATACGTCGCCACCTCCTCACCAGTACTCCTCAGCCCAAAGAGGTTGGCTAGGTACTCTACGTCGATGGTGATCAGGTGTCCGAACACCGACGTGGTGAAGGATTTCCTGTCGTCAGCTATCACCGCACGAGCATAGAACTCGGCGACCATATGTGGGTGGAAGTTCCTGGGGGTTGCCGTCAAGTATGGTCGGAGCTGCTCATGGTCGATCATTTTCATGAGCTCCTCGCCGAAGTGCTTCTCGGCCAGTTTGTCATTCAAAATCTTCTCCTTCTGGACTTGGGCGGCTCTGATCTGGGAGTTGGAAAGGAGATGTTGGGTGGCCTTTTTGTTCAACTGAACAAGCTTGTTGAAAGGGTAGGTATAATCTATGTCTTCTTCTTTCACAATGCCAGTGAAGGTAGGCATGTGTGATTCGGCTAATGGTAAGTCTAGATCCAAAGACTCAGTGGAAGAGGATGATTTATTAGCAGCGGGGTTGGATGAAGATGCCATGTTTTCAGGGAATAAGTGTTCGAAAATTTTAAGGAAGATGAACGGAAAAAGTGTTTGAAAAAAAATTGAAGGAATGATAAGAGTTTTTCCGATCACGAATAACAGCTATTTATACTGGTGCCATGCTGGGATGGATGGACGAGATGAATTCGTCAAAAGTGAGGATCGACGGTCATCAGCAGGCACAATTCCCTGTAGCGACGTGCGTGGTCGTGCTGACGTGGGATGGTACGTGTAGCTGACATGGCACACGCTGATTGGTCGCGAGATTGCCTTTGACTGCGCAGTCACTGTGCACATTAAATGTGGCATTAAATGCCGCATTAAATTCGAAGATATGCACACGCAAGACCAATTTTAAACCTTTCCCGCCATTTCTGCGACAGCTGGCACGACTCTTGGACTTCAAGAGAACGTCAGTTGAGAGCTGGGACTCAACTGGTCATCAGTAGTATACCTGGTCATCAGTAGTATACGCCAGTCGCATACTTCCCCCTGCCAGTATGGCCTTCTAACCAATCGACAACTGATACTCACAACTGGTTCCCGTGTACTTAGACAAATTGAGAGCTAGGACTCAATTTTCACCAGTCGTTGATATATCACCAGTTGTCTGCTGACAACTTGAAAGATTGAAAGAATTGAGAGCTTGGACTCAATTCATTCCGTATAATCTTCTCTTCACTTCTTCATCATTGCATGGAATTGGGAGCTGGGACCCAATTTTACTTCGACTGATGGTGCATGACCGCTGGCAAATTCGAAATGAGAGCTGGGACTCATTTCCTTCGTTGTTTATGGAATAAGTTCTGCCAGTAGATACCACCTGTGGTTTTGAGCCACTACTAAAGAAAACATGAAGACTAAGAGCTTGGACTTAGTCTTAATCAGCATCCTTCAGAAAATCAAGAACGGAATGAGAGCTGGGACTCATTCTTCCTCAACACTAGGGCTCGCATCAATCTCCATAAGACCGAGTTTGATGCACAACTCCTTGAATCTTGCTTCTGGCAAAGGTTTGGTGAAGATGTCAGCTAGTTGATCGTCGGTTCTGATGTACTCTACGCTGACATCCTTCTTCTCGACATGATCACGTATGAAGTGATGTCGGATATCTATGTGCTTGGTCCTAGAGTGATGAACCGGATTCTTCGTTATGCACATAGCACTGCTGTTGTCGCAATAGATGGGTACACAACCAGTGTCCACTTCATAGTCTTCCAGTTGTTGCTTGATCCAGAGAATTTGAGCACAGCAACTGGCAGCGGCAACATATTCAGCCTCAGTAGTAGATGTAGCAACTGAGTGTTGCTTCTTGCTAAACCAGCTGATTAGCTTGTGTCCTAGAAACTGACACGTACCACTGGTACTTTTTCTATCTATACGGTATCCAGCAAAATCTGAATCTGAATACCCAATGAGTGTAAGCTCATCATTTTTGGGGTACCATAAGCCAAGTGATTCAGTTCCTTTGAGGTATTTCACTATTCTCCTAGCAGCTTCCATGTGTGACTTCTTTGGATTGGCTTGAAATCTGGCACACACTCCGACTGAGTATGAAATGTCGGGTCTGCTGGCTGTCAGATAGAGAAGTGATCCAATAATACCTCTGTAGCTGGAAGGATTAACCGATTCTCCTTCTTCATCAAGAAAGATCTGGCAACTGGTGCTCATCGGTATTCTGAGAGCCTTAGTCTTCTCTGGACAATATTTCTGAATTAAGTCCTTGGCATACTTCCGCTGATTAATGAAAATCCCATCAGCTGACTGCTGGACCTGGAGTCCTAGGAAGTATGTTAATTTGCCCATCATACTCATCTGGAATGAGTTCTGCATCAGTTGAGAAAACTTCTCACAGAGAGATATATTCTTTGACCCGAATATAATGTCATCGACATATATCTGCACCATTAGCATATCATCAGCATCCTTGATAAGGAAGAGAGTCCTGTCGATCTTCCCTTTCCGAAATCCATTACTTATTAGGAACTGTGATAGCGTTTCGTACCAAGCCCTGGGCGCCTGTTTCAATCCATACAGGGCCTTTCTCAGCTTGTACACTTTGGTGCCTATTTCAAAGCCTGGAGGTTGTTCGACATATACCTCCTCCTTTAGCTCGCCATTTAAGAAGGCGCTCTTCACGTCCATCTGGAATACCGTGAAACCATGATACGCTGCATACGCAAGGAATAGTCGTATCGCGTCCATTCTTGCAACTGGTGCGAAGGTCTCGTCGAAGTCGATGCCTTCACACTGCTTGTAACCTTTGGCGACTAATCGAGCTTTGTTTCTGATTACAATGCCATCCTCATCTCGCTTGTTCTTGAAAACCCACTTGGTGCCAATCACTGACTGATGTGATGGTCTCTCTACCAAGTCCCAAACATTGTTGCGAGTGAATTCCGCAAGCTCTTCTTGCATGGCATTAATCCAATCGGCAGATTCTAGCGCAACTCCTATGGAAGTAGGTTCCTCTTGAGAAATAAAACAAGTCAGGAGCGCACTGCCGTGTCGAGTCTGAACAGAACCTTCTGGATCACCGAGAATACAATTGGATGGGTGATTTCTCAGCCATTTGGGAAGATGAGAATCTGCTGGCGTTGGTTCTTCTGTCCTGATGACTGGTGCTTCCTGAACTTCACCAGTCGGAGCTGCAATTGCAACTGGTGGTTGACCTTCACCAGTCGGAACAATCTCTTCGTCAGCTTCACTCTCTGACTGATCTCCTGATCCATCTGCGATATCTACACCGTCAGCTGGTGCATCCACTCCAGCTGGTTCATCGTCTTCTTCTGGAATTTTTGAGCCAGTTCCACTCAGGGAGATTGAGTGTAAGGTCTCAGCAAGGTCAATTGCATCACCGACCCTCCCGGATTGCTGATGGGCAACCGAGGATACTGGTTGTGAAGATGATCCAGTCATAGGTCTAGTCAAACCAGTTGGTTGAGCATTGGAAGAATTCCTGCCCAACTGATCAACGACATCATTGACCTCAGGAACATCTTCAGCCAGTTGTCGTAATGTCCTGCGCACTAAAGTAGCTTCATCAAAAACAACATTGCATGTTATTTCCACAAGTTTGGTGGTCTTGTTAAATACTCTATAGCCCTTGTGAGAGGGATGTCCATATCCGACAAAGACACCCTCATCAGCCTTAGGCGAAAAAGCATTTAACTTTGACTTACCATTATTATGGACATAACATGGTGAACCGAAAGCACGAAGATGATCTATAGAAGGCTTACGACCAAAATAAACTTCGTAGGGAGTTTTCTTGAGTCTGTCGTTGATCCCGCTTCTATTCTGAGTATAGCAGGCCGTCACCAACGCTTCTCCCCAAAAACTCTGTCCTAAGCCGGATTCTGCCAGCATGGACCGGACCGCTTCTTTCAGCGTCCTGTTCCTACGTTCTGCCAGTCCATTCTGCTGCGGTTGCCTTGGTGCAGATCTTTCATGCTTAATGCCGGCTTCCGCGCAAAAATCCATCAGCAGACTGTTGCAGAATTCCGTCCCATTGTCTGACCGTATCCGCTTTACCATAGCTTCTCTCTGTTTCTGTGCTTTGACAATCAAATCTGGAAGAATGATTTTCACTTCATCCTTGGTTCTGAGAAGCTTTACCCAGGTATAGCGCGAGTAGTCATCGACTACCACCAGCGAATAACGTCTTCCTCCAATGGTTTGAGGTGCTACTGGTCCAAAGAGATCCATATGTAGCAACTCGAGTACCCGACTGGTACTGGGGCAGACTGGCGACTGGTTCTTGAAGGACTTCTTAGTTTGCTTGCCCTG
>JAPKLW010005745.1:0-19656 GCA_026898455.1 Plectranthus barbatus | reverse complement strand
CAAAAACTGAGCGAGATAATTTTCATAACATCGTTCTGGAGCAAGAAAATAAGATAAATTTTTTGAATAGAGGCTCCAAAGATTTGGAAAAAGCTCTAAGTCATTGGAGAAAGCCTACTGATAAATCCGGGTTGGGATTTGAAAAGGATTTGAGCATAAACCAACCCGAACTCACAGCTAAAAAGGGTAAGGGCAAACTGGTAAATGCATCAGCACCAGCTGGCAAAACCAGTCAGTCCCGTATGGCTGATCAGCATAGGATTAATAAGACCAGATACGTAGGTGAGTCATCACGACAAAAACCTCAACTGGCAAAATCCTCTGCTGACAGGACGCCAGCACACCCTAAGACGCAGACTAAGCGGAAATAATTCTAAGGCAATGAAGTCAGCGTCAGCTACCAGTGGAATCCAACAGCCAGCACCAGCTGTCAAGAGAATCCACGCACAACCTCATAAGTATGCCAGTCACCAGCATACTTACAAGGGATCCCAATCTCAGAGAAATACTGAGAGAAGGACAATACCTGATAGGAGGAATACCTATCAGAGGCCTGAGCCCAATCACAAGTTTTCTCAAAGGGCTGTGAAGGCTAACCATGGTGGTCCGCGCTCTCAGAGACCACCAAGGCAACACAATGTACCGGGAAAACATTTCCGAAGCTCTCAGCGGAAGCGCACTTCCAAAGGAGATACACACACAACCACACCTTCCCAAACCAATCTCATGCATTATCTCAAAAGGAAGAGAAAGGCTGCTAATGATGTCAGCAAGGGTAAAACCAAGCTGAAAATCACTCAAGTCTGGATTCCGAAAGGAATTATCCAGCGATCTAACCCTGCAGGACCCACAGATGATCGGGGACCTAAATGAATTCCATTTCTTTCTTGCAGGTACAGGATCATGCAACACAGCTTCAGAGGTCGAGAGAGTGGATCCTAGATAGTGGGTGTTCTGCTCACATGACTGGTGAAGAGGATCTGTTTGCAGATCTCATTAAGGTCAAAGGACCTCCAGTTATTTTCGGTGATAACTCCAAGGGCAGAGTTATCAGCAAGGGCTGCATCGAGAAGGACGATGTCAGAATTATAAATGTATCCCTTGTTACCTCTCTCAAGCACAACCTCCTGAGTATCAGTCAGCTGTGCGATAGTGGATACACTGTTCACTTTGGGAAATCAGAGTGCCAGATCAAGGACGAGAAGACTGGCAAGATCAAGCTGAGAGGTATTCGGAATGGAGGACTTTATACCGTTGACTGGCAAAGCGGGAAGACAGATTCATGCTTCGTGGCCACCAGTTCTATGGAAACTAACTGGCTGTGGCACAAAAGGTTGAGTCATCTGAATTTCAGAACTATCAACTACCTGGCCAAGCATGATCTTGTGGAAGGACTTCCCAAGGGAGGATTCAAGAAGGAAGGGATTTGCAAAGCATGCCAGCAGGGCAAGCAAACTAAGAAGTCCTTCAAGAACCAGTCGCCAGTCTGCCCCAGTACCAGTCGGGTACTAGAGTTGCTACATATGGACCTCTTTGGACCAGTAGCACCTCAAACCATTGGAGGAAGACGTTATTCGCTGGTGGTAGTCGATGACTACTCGCGCTATACATGGGTAAAGCTTCTCAGATCCAAGGATGAAGTGAAAGCCATTCTTCCAGATTTGATTGTCAAAGCACAGAAACAGAGAGAAGCTACAGTGAAGCAGATACGGTCAGACAATGGGACGGAATTCTGCAACAGTCTACTGATGGATTTCTGCGCAGAAGCCGGCATTAAGCATGAAAGATCAGCACCAAGGCAACCGCAGCAGAATGGACTGGCAGAACGTAGGAACAGGACGCTGAAAGAAGCGGTCCGGTCCATGCTGGCAGAATCCGGCTTAGGACAGAGTTTTTGGGGAGAAGCGTTGGTGACGGCTTGCTATACTCAGAATAGAAGCGGGATCAACGACAGACTCCAGAAAACTCCCTACGAAGTGTATTTTGGTCGTAAGCCTTCCTTAGCTCATCTCCGTGCTTTCGGTTCACCATGTTATATCCATAATAATGGTAAGTCGAAGTTAAATGCTTTTTCGCCTAAAGCTGATGAGGGTGTCCTTGTTGGATATGGACATCCCTCTCACAAGGGCTATAGAGTATTTAACAAGACCACCAAGCTTGTGGAAATAACATGCAATGTTGTTTTTGATGAAGCTACTTTAGTGCGCAGGACATTACGACAACTGGCTGAAGATGTTCCTGAGGTCAATGATGTCGTTGATCAGTTGGGCAGGAATTCTTCCAATGCTCAACCAACTGGTTTGACTAGACCTATGACTGGATCATCTTCACAACCAGTATCCTCGGTTGCCCATCAGCAAACCGGGAGGGTCGGTGATGCAAATGACCTTGCTGAGACCTTACACTCAATCTCCTTGAGTGGAACTGGCAATAATCCAGGGGGAACTCCATCTGGAATTTATGAACCAGAAATAGCTGATGAACCAGCTGGAGTGGATGCACCAGCTGACGGTGTAATTATCGCCGAAGGATCAGGAGATCAGTCAGAGAGTGATGCTGACGAAGAGACTGTTCCAACTGGTGAAGGTCAACCACCAGTTGCTATTGCTGCTCCGACTGGTGAAGTTCTGGAAGCACCAGTCATCAGAACAGAAGAACCAACGCCAGCAGATTCTCATCTTCCCAAATGGCTGAGAAATCACCCATCCGATGCTATTCTCGGTGATCCAGAAAGTTCTATTCAGACTCGACACGGCAGTGCGTTCCTGACTTGCTTTATTTCTCAAGAGGAACCTACTTCCATAGGAGTTGCACTACAATCTGCTGATTGGATCAATGCCATGCAAGAAGAACTTGCAGAATTCACTCGCAACAATGTTTGGGACTTGGTAGAGAGACCATCACATCAGTCAGTGATTGGCACCAAGTGGGTTTTCAAGAACAAGCGAGATGAGGATGGCATTGTAATCAGAAACAAAGCTCGTTTAGTCGCCAAAGGTTACAAGCAATGTGAAGGCATCGATTTCGACGAGACCTTCGCACCAGTTGCAAGAATGGAGGCGATACGGCTGTTCCTTGCGTATGCAGCGTATCATGGTTTCACGGTATTCCAAATGGATGTGAAGAGCGCCTTCTTAAATGGCGAGCTAAAGGAGGAAGTATATGTCGAACAACCTCCAGGCTTTGAAATAGGCACCAAAGTGTACAAGCTGAGAAAGGCCCTGTATGGATTAAAACAGGCGCCCAGGGCTTGGTACGAGACGCTGTCCCAGTTCCTAATCAGTAATGGATTTAGGAAAGGAAAGATCGACAGGACTCTCTTCATCATCAAGGATGCTGATGATATGCTAATGGTGCAGATATACGTCGATGACATTATATTCGGGTCAAAGAATATGTCTCTCTGTGAGAAGTTTTCTCAACTGATGCAGAACTCATTCCAGATGAGTATGATGGGCAAATTAACATACTTCCTAGGACTCCAGGTCCAGCAGTCAGCTGATGGGATTTTCATTAATCAGCGGAAGTATGCCAAGGACCTAATTCAGAAATATTGCCCAGAGAAGACTAAGGCTCTCAGAATACCGATGAGCACCAGTTGCCAGATCTTTCTTGATGAAGAAGGAGAATCAGTTGGTCCTTCCAGCTACAGAGGTATTATTGGATCACTTCTCTATCTGACAGCCAGCAGACCCGACATTTCATATTCAGTTGGAGTGTGTGCCAGATATCAAGCCAATCCAAAGAAGTCACACATGGAAGCTGCTAGGAGAATAGTGAAATACCTCAAAGGAACTGAATCACTTGGCTTATGGTACCCCAGGAATGATGAGCTTACACTCATTGGGTATTCAGATTCAGATTTTGCTGGATGCCGAATAGATAGAAAAAGCACCAGTGGTACGTGTCAGTTTCTAGGACACAAGCTAATCAGCTGGTTTAGCAAGAAGCAACACTCAGTTGCTACATCTACTACTGAGGCTGAATATGTTGTCGCTGCCAGTTGCTGTGCTCAAATTCTATGGATCAAGCAACAACTGGAAGACTATGAAGTGGACACTGGTTGTGTACCCATCTATTGCGACAACAGCAGCGCTATGTGCATAACGAAGAATCCGGTTCATCACTCTAGGACCAAGCACATAGACATCCGACATCACTTCATACGTGATCATGTCGAGAAGAAGGATATCAGCGTAGAGTACATCAGAACTGACGATCAACTGGCTGATATCTTCACCAAACCTTTGCCAGAAGCAAGATTCAAGGAGTTGTGCATCAAACTCGGTCTTATGGAGATTGATGCGAGCCCTAATGTTGAGGAAGAATGAGTCCCAGCTCTCATTATGTTCTTGATTTTCTGAAGGATGCTGATTAAGACTAAGTCCAAGCTCTTAGTCTTCATGTTTTTCTTTGTGGTAGCTCAAAACCACAGATGGTACCTACTGGCAGAACTTATTCCATAAACAACGAAGGAAATGAGTCCCAGCTCTCATTTCAAATTTGCCAGCAGTAATGCATCATCAGTTGAAGTAAAATTGGGTCCCAGCTCCCAATTCCAAGCAATGATGAAGAAGTGAAGAGAAGATTATGCGGAATGAATTGAGTCCAAGCTCTCAATTCTTTCAATCCTTCAAGTTGTCAGCAGACAACTGGTGATATATCAACGACTGGTGAAAATTGAGTCCGAGCTCTCAATTCGTCTTACTTGGGTGCCAGTCGTAAGTATCAGTTGTCAACTGGTAAGGAGGCCATGCTGACAGGGGGAAGTGTTCAACTGGCATATCCTGCTGATGACCAGTTATATTACTGATGACCAGTTGAGTCCCAGCTCTCAACTGACGATCTCTTGAAGTCCAAGAGTCGTGCTAGCTATCGCAGAAATGGCGGGATTGTTCAAATCCTCTGGCGTGTGCGTATCTCAGAATTTAATGCGACATTTAATGCCACATTTAATGCGCACAGTGACTGCGCGGTCAAAAGGACATTTGCAACCAATCAGAGAGCGCCATGTCAGCTACACGGCGTTGCCCACATCAGCACAACCGCCCACGTCGCCACAGGGACTCGTGCCAGCTGATGACCGTCGATCCTCACTTTTGACGAATTAATCTCGTCCATCCAAACCAGCTTGGCACCAGTATAAATAGCCTTCATTCATGAACGGGAAAACTCTTATCATTCCTTCATATTTTCCGAACATATTTTCCGATTCCAAACACTTATTCCCAGAAAATATGGCATCTTCATCCCACACCGCTGCTGATAAATCTTCTTCATCCACTGAGTCCTTAGACTTACCGTTAGCCGAAGCCCACATGCCTACTTTTACAGGCATCGTGAAGGAAGAAGATATTGACTATACCTATCCCTTCAGCAAGCTTGTTTCGCTGAATAAAGCAGCTACCCGCCATCGTCTTTCTCACGCACAGATTCGCACCGCTCAAGTCCAGAAGGAGAAAATCTTAAATGATAAACTGGCCGAGAAACATTTCGGCGAGGAGCTGATGGAGATGATCGACCACGAACAGCTCCGACCGTACTTGACGGCAACCCCCAGGACCTTCCACCCACATCTCGTCGCCGAGTTCTATGCTCGCGCGGTGATTGCAGACAACAGGAAGTCCTTCACCACATCGGTGTTCGGACACCTTATCACTGTCGACGCCGAGTACCTCGCCAACATATTCGGGCTGAGAAGTACTGGTGAGGAGGTGGCCACGTACTTCAAGGACGATACCGTGGAGTTCCGGAGGAGGTGGACTGAGTGGAAGAAGCCAGAAGTGACTGTCTTCAAAACTGGCATGAAGAAGTCCGAGATGCAAGATTTCTGGCAGATGGTGTGTGACATTGTAGTACGCATGCTACAATGTGAAGTCGGCTCCTATGCCGAACTGAGCCTGAAGAAATTCTCCGTGATGTGCGCGTTGGAGGACGGGATATATGGCAACTGGGCCGAGTTCATCTTCGGCCGGTTGCTGGAGAATGTAGAGAAAAACAGTACGGTGAAGGCTGAAGGCAAGTTTCTTCACGCAGTGTCTTTTGGCCTGCGCATCAGCCACATTCTGGAAGTGGAGATGGGGGATGGAGTTGACCAGGGGGAACGACTGGTCGGGTCAGACTTCATCCCAGCCACAAAGGTGAAATTACCCAACCCCAACTACAAGAAGCCACTCCGGCTGAAGGGGAAGACGGCTGTGGACCCAGCCGAGTCTGTTTCTGAAGAAGATGCAGAACAGACAGGGGAGGAAGTGCCAGCGGTGGCTCTCCCACTGCCAGCTGAGGCCAAGGAAGAGCTGAAAAGGAAGCTAGAGGTTGAATCTTTATTCACCTCTATGGAAGAAGCAGTGGAGAAGGCAACCGACATACATCCTCGGGCATCAGCACAAGTGCCAGCCCCCAGGCCCCCTCCAAGTAAGAAGTCCAAGATCCACCAGCGCCAGCAGCCCCAGCCAGCTGCTGCCTATGACCCTGAGTCAGGGAAGGTCTCAATTCCAGTCAAGAAGTCCATCTTGGGACTGACTGAGGAGGAGACCATTGAGAAGATGACCCGGAAGAGGAAGAGGGTCCAGACGAGGGCTCAGAAGCTGGTGGAGCAAGCCAAGAAGGAGCAACAAGCTTCTATTGTAAGGAAGAAGCAGGCCCAGGCAAGGCTGAAGGCCTTGGCCGACCAGCGGAAAAGAGAGACTGAGCTGGCAGCCCGCGATGAAGCCTATGCAAAGGTGCAGGCTGAGCATGAGGCCAGACGTCAGGCGCAACTGGCGGAGCAGGTGCACCAGGTGGCCAAAGCCAAATGGGAAGTTGCCCCAACTACAAGTGCAAGGCCACCAGCACCAGCTCCAGGCCAGATCTTATCAGAAGAATCTTTTACCCGCCTGATGGTCATGGGTGCTGATGAAGATGTACTATCCCTTGTGGATAAGTACCAGGAGGAGGAGGTCGCTGAAGTCCCTCCACCCGCGCAAGGGGGTGGTGGAGGTGAAGAAGACCCACTGGCCGCGCACGGGGGTGCCAGTGGAGGAGTTGAGGAGCGGGAGACCACCCCGGAAAAACTGGCGAGTTTTTCGGACATGAGCTCAGATTCTGAGGATGCAGAGGAGCCAAGGGCTGAGGAGCCAGCTGCTCCAGCTGAGGAGGTGACACATTACTCCATGGTGCAGAGGATGGAGCCCAGGGATCTATTCCCTAATTTTGAAGATGAGGCTCGTCGTCCTGCCAGTCGCCCAAAATCGTTAGAAGCATCATCTTCTGGACGACCAGCGCCAGCACGTCATGTGCGCGCAGAAAGGAGATCATACTTGCTCTGTATCCACGAGCATCAACTGATTGATGAAGACTCCTTCCAATCACGAGTGACAGGAGTACATCGGTGGGAGCACCGCGGGGCAATGGCATTTCAAGATTCACGAGTGCCTGAGCCATCAGCATTCAATATCATCCCCATCAGCGGACTCCCCCACCAGTCGGTATACGCTTCGAGGATTTATGACTGGTGTCTGCCCCTGCAGCCGATGGAGTACTTCAATTCCACTCTCTATGAGTATGCTGAAAACATCACGGCGGTGGTGGAAAATGCCGTCAATGACGAGATGATAACCAGCTACCGAAGACTGTGGAGGGTGAATCCGGAACTATGTCTGGAGTTCCGGAGGTGGAGGATTTTCGACCTATGCCAGCGCCAGCTGACAGTAGAGAAGCGCGCTGTTCTGTATGCCAGGCTAGGGCTTGGTTACTGGAGATCAGAGGAGGCGTGGGCGAATGCATTCATGGATTCTGATCCTGAAATGCACCAGCAGCTGTCTACCAAGCGAATCAGGCGCCGTTTGAAGAAAATTGCAGAATTCAGACAGCTGACTGGGACTTCCGGCCTCCCTAGGCCAAAAATGGTTAAGTTGCCATTCCTCCAGTTCCAGCCCACCAGCCGTGGATACCAGCTGATCTACGCGCTCCGCCGCTTGAAGGTTCTCACCGCTCTCCCCCGGATCCCTCCATATTTTGCCATTTTCTTTGATATGGCTGCCAGCGCTCTGCTAGTAGACCACATTGTGGAGGAGGATCCTACCCGTAGTTGGTGGCTGACCACTGCCGTCCCTAATGTTCTGATCGTAATGGGCGACCTTGTCCCTTATAATGAGGACTGGCAGCTGGTGGACTTCACAGCACCACCTATTTTTGAACAAGGCCCGCCAGCACCAGCCGCGGTGCTCGCGGAGGAGCCAGCAGCAGCTGCAGTGCCAGCGGAGGAGCCAGCAGCAGCTGCAGTGCCAGCGGAGGAGCCAGCCCCAATGGAGATATCAGCTGAATCTGAACCAGCAACGGCTCCTACCGCACCTGATGAGCCCTCCTCTTCCATTGAAGTTTCAGCGCAGCCAATCTCTGAAATTCATCCTCCTGCGCAACTTCTTGCGTACATTGATGCAAGGATGGATCAGCGCTTCGCCACTTTCCAAGCTGATGTAACGCAACAAATGGAGTCCGTCACCGCCGGTGTCACCACCTTTTTGGCGCGGATCCAAGAGGGGGAAAGTGCGCGAGCACGGGCTGAATAGGAGAGGGCCAAAATTGCTGAGGAAGAGAGACGCCTCGCAGCCGAAGAGAGAAGGATTGCTGCAGAATGGAGGCAGAAGAGAGAGGAAGACATGGCTGCTCTTACTGCGATCCTGAGGTCCTTAACCGGTGGTCGAACTCAGTCACCAGGATCATCCTCTAAGCCATAGTCTAGTCTCTTTATGTTTTGTAAGTAAAACTGTTAGACTAGTCAGTTACCATTCATTGTACATGTAATTGCAATATCTCTAATGGAATGATTAACTGACAAGTTGATGACAATCTCTTATTGTCCAACAATTGTTAAATTTACACATGCTTATTTGCTCTGATCTTAATTTCTATAATTCTAAACGAGCAATATCTTTCCTTGGTTGAGGGGGAAGATTTTTTAGTTAAAGCTGATGTTGAGGAAGAAATTTCATGGGTTTAGATCTGATAGGTTCTACTTGTAAAACCCTGAAATCCTTTGTAACTTTCCTCATCAGCTGAGTGCTCGCTGGTTAGGCTTTGATCGCACCAAAAAGGGGGAAATTGTTGGGAAATCTGTCTGGTTTCCTCCCCCAGTAGCTTACTTGTTTAGATTATAGTTTTGGTGGATCAAATCCTAAGTCCTACCAGCGTCAGTTGTCTCTACATAGCTCTAGTCTCAAATGTAAAGTCCTGTTTAGGCTTTTGAGTTGTAAGTCGCAGCTGATCAAGACTCTTGCTGACACTGTTCACCAGCATGAGAAGAGCTTACCACTGGCTACTGTTCACCAGTTGGGAAAAGTCTCATCAGCAGGCGGCTGACAAAGACTCACGCTGACACTGTTCACCAGCGGTGAGAAGTGCATATGACTGGCTACTGTTCACCAGTTGGGAAGGGTTTCATCAGCAGGCGGCTGACAAACCTTACCAGGAGAATGCGTGTTCCTTACACTATTCACCAGCGGTGATTTCACCAGTCATGGGAGATTCCGAGAAGAGTTAACATCTAGAGATTTGGTAGACTTTGATGATGCCAGGGCAAGTCACCAGCAGAGACTGCCAGCACAAGATCACCAGTATGATCTACCAGTCAGATGTTACCAGCAGAATTCCAGATTCTCTCTCCCAGAGTCGTAGAGACAAAAAGAAGATTCGTCGAGGAATTAACTGACAGGGTATGACTTTAAGGAGGATACCTTAAAGTCCATCAGTTACGAGACACCAGTCTCGATTCCTCGTACTGACTAATAGTGCCGTTCTGACATAAAGAGATCAATGTCAGATAAAGCGGACAAAAGTATGGCACTTTCCGGAAAAACATACCTGCCGCCGTCAGAAGGACATGCGAGGACAGAGACCTTTTCCGGATGTGTCCAAACGGCTAGGAGATTTGAATGGGATCCCGCATCTATAAATACCTCGGATCCATCAACATTCAATACTCTTCTCCCTCGCTCAACTACCGAAAGTCTGAAACTTTATTGCAAGCAAGCAGAACACTTTCGAGGCCTTTCTAAAGGCTATCCATGTGTTGATTTATCAAACACGAGACTTCAAGCTTCCAGCTTGTAAGTTACTGATCTCTTTGGTGCTCTTTCTCTTCCGAGGAAGTTCACAGCAGCTCTTGTGCCAGCCAGCACTTGAGTTATCACGGGCTGTTTGCCGTATTGAGAAGATACGTTCTTGGGAGAACTAAACACCCAACTTGCTGTGGAGGTTGAAGTGACGTGCTCGCACTCCATTAGCCAGAGAAGAGTTGAAGAAGGACAAGGACCGGGAGCGGTTGATCTAGTGAACTGGTGGACGAGGCATTCACCAGCTAGAGATAGATCGTAGGACACTTGTACCCGATTACTCTTAGTGAAATTTCCAGTGCTACGACTGGAGAGTGGACGTAGATCGATTGATCGAACCACTATAAATCCTTTGTCTTTATCAGTTTTCTGCATTACATTCTGATTTAAAACCCAGCACTCAAGTGCTGGTGTATGTTCTGAAACTGATATAACTGTGCAAACTTGGCTAAAATATTCTAAGTATAGATTCACCAGCTGACCAGTTGTCAGCTACATACTTAGTAACCAGCACCAGCTGACCAGGTGTCAGTCGTCAGCTGTGTGCTAGTAGCGTGCAAAGAAATCAATTAACTTTACTTTATTTCCGCTGCTTATTGAAACGTGTTTAAACTCTGATAAACCGGGACCAACTGAGCTTGCCGCAGAAAGTTTACGAAAGACATATTGGTGAGCTGGGTCTGAGGTGGATACCGACCACTGATAGTGGTTAAAGAGACAGCAGACTAGATAGACGGACTGTATACTCTGCAATAGCTTAGTTATGCTTTGAGTATAAGTGGGAGATTGATGGATTTTGTATACTGAAAGCATTTATTATAATGAGTATACAACGGTTTATTTCTCCTATCTGTTAACAATCGTACATGTATGAACAATGGTATCCTCTTGTCTCACCGGTAGGGACGATCATACGGCGTGTTGTAGATCGCAGAAGACAGTATGATCACTTGACCTAGTGAGACATGAACTTGATCACAGCCGAGACAGCGTATGAGGATACGTCTGTCCGGATGGCTGTGGCATTGTCGGAATAAGTAGTCTGTCTTGGTTACTTGACATGCTGGTATGCAGAGGTGGCGTATTGATGGACCGCAGTGAGATGTATTCATCTGTCTGACATCAGCGAATACAAGATCTCGTTATATTGATTGAGTCCAAACCCTAACGAAGGTTCAGGGGTTTGCACGGGTTGGCTGTTGCTTTGACTTGCCATGGTGGAGAGCATAAGTAACGTGCTCGTATATCCGCATCTTGGGTATCAACAGTTCGTGTAGTACCGCCTGAGACTGGGTTTACGTAACCATATCCAAGTAATAGGATGGGGACATTCCCTGAGGAGCTCAATAACATTCGTCGTGCCAAAGTCCTGCAGGCTGATTAAGTTCAGGCACGAGTGATAAGGTTTGAGTGGTACTACTCAGGAATAATAAGATATTAATTAATTGTAGTTAGAGCTTGTCAGAGGCTCCGATTAATTAATGGATGTCTGGTAACCTTAAATATGGGGAATCTCAATTAATGCAACCCGTTCTCATAACGTGGTAATAAAGGGGTAGGTCAGTATTAATTCTGTGGTGAAAAAGAATTAATATTAATTAATTAATTATATCCTGGGTTGTGGACATGGGAATTAATTAATTTATAGGCCCACTTTATTATTTGCATTAGTTCCCAGGACTGGCCCAAATTAAATATGTTGAATTGAGCCCAAAAAGGCCCATTAGGGTTTACAACCCTAGGTCTATAAATAGACAGCTCTCTCTCATAAGTTGTAACACATTTGAAACACACTAAACCTAGAGAGAGAGAGGGGCGTCGTTTTTGGAGAAGAAAGGAGGAGAATTTTGATTCTGGTCCTGCTCAGAATACAGATCTACGAAGTCCTCACCAGTAGTAGATCTGAACAGCATTGGGACACAGCCCTGAAGATCTGATTTGGAGAACAGAAATCCTATTTCTTTATTTTCGATTTTATTTAAGAGATTAGGGTTCTAATTTCTGATTCCGCAGATAAAATCGAATTGCGTGGTTGAATTGGAATTTGGAATTCAAATGCAAAAGATCGGATCAGACTCGACGGAATAACGGTAATCCCTCAATCCACAATACTGGTTATTAAATTCATAGGAGCATGCTAGGGTTTTGTGAATTTAAATTATGTGCAATATCCATAAATCGATCCGGTTCAGTTTGGTTTTGGTGATTCGGTTCACGGAAAAACCCTACAGATTTTCCTTCACTGGGTGTTCGAGAGTTGTTTTGAGTATGCAGGACATAAAACGAGTTAGAAATTCGAATTTTGGAGCAAAAATGAGGCTGAGGGCGAAGAAAATCTCGTTCGGGACTGAAAAAGGGACAAAAAGTCAAAAATTCGAGGCCCATCACGTTCGGGACCGGGCGGTCCCGCTCGGGACCCGTGCTTGGGATGCTCCATTGCGTTCGGAACTCGGAAATTTGGCATGAATTTGAGGAGAAAAATGGGAAGGCCGAAGCCCGTCCCGTTCGGGACTTGTCGGGGTTTTTCAGCGAGAAGCTTATTCCATCCCGCTCGGGATGGAAGTTTGCAAAAGAGATTCCGCTCGGGATCGAATTACTGAGGCTGCAGATTTCTCAACTATAAAAGGCCAAGGGGTGTCACAAAATGAGGGTTCGACTCTTAAAAACCCTAGAGAGAAAAAGGCGCGAAGTAGAAGCAAAATTCACGTCTCAAGGCTGGGAATCGAAGGTTGAAGGAAGGATTTGAAGCTAGAATTGAAGATTCATCATTAAAAACCATAAGCTTTCTTGTCTTCCCTTCTCTTCTATGATTCAATTTGGGATATTGATGGTTTTCATTGTATTCATGAGTAGCTAAACTCATTGTTGAGGATTTGGATGTGATTGGGATTGATTTGAATATTGTTTGTATTTGAGTAATAGAATTTCCAAGGGTTTGATTATTATTGTGGAATTGAATTTGTGTTCCTTTCATGTTTGATCACCATGTGTTGGAAGGTATGCCTCAATGAACTAACTTAATAGGTTTGTTAATTAGAGGGGATTGCAATAATAATTGGGTGTTGTTCCACTTAGAAGATAGGTGAATTGATATCTAGGTCATTAATTCTTGAGCTTTTGGGAGTTAATCGAAATCAACATACTTAGACTTAGGTTGAGATTGAGATTAATCTACGGTTGTTGCACCGGTACTAAGGGTAATAACTCGAATCAGTGAATTGATCCAAATTATCTAACGAAAATTGGTTCGTAAGTTAACAAGTCCAAACGTATTCTTAATATACCCCAATCCATCCTATGTTCCTCAACTATTCTCTCTTTGGTAATCTTAAGTCAGTCATTTGGTATTTTATTTAGTCGTTACATTAATCTTTAGAATTTTAGGTAGTTTATAATTGATCATTCGAAGTCATTTTATCGCGTCTAGATATTAAAGTTCATAAATCAATACCTTTTACTCAAAACAACGGGCGAATTAAATCTTCGTGTTCGATAATTTTTACTTGATAAAAAAATACTGCATCAGCGGACGAGCAATAGGCACATGAAGCTCACGAAGAAGAGAAGTAAGCCAGACTACTTCAGCAGCAGTGTTTGCCATAGCTCGATATTCAGATTCACAACTAGACCGAGCCACGGTGGGTTGTTTCTTTGCACTCCAAGAAACTAAGTTGCCAGCCAAGAAAATCGCATAACCATAAGTGGAACGGCGAGTGTCGATTCACCGAGCCCAGTCAGCATCAGAATATGCAACGAGATTGCATGCAGACGTTCGAGAGAAAAGAATACCATGCGAGAGAGTGCCCTTTACATAGCGCAGCACGCGCTTGACGGCCTGAAGATGATCAACCGTCGGACATTTCAGAAATTGACTCAATAAATTCACGGCAAAGGCAATGTCCGGATGAGTGATGGTGAGGTACTACAGAGCACCAACTATCGAGCGATAGTATGTTAGGTCCTCGATTGGAGTGCCGGTTTGAGGAAGAACTACGCCGGCTCATAGAGGAGTTGCAACCGGTCGTGCATCAAGCATGTTTGTGCGCTCAAGAATTTCGCGCGCATATTTAGCTTGAGAAAGTAGAAGGCCGTCGGATACATAGGTGACCTCCAAGCCTAAAAAATGGCTTAAGCGGCCCATATCCTTGATAGCAAATTCACCATGCATCCGAGCAATAAATGCCGAGATATAAGAACTGTCGCTTCCTGTAAGAATAATGTCATCAACGTATACAAGCATGAATAATAGAGTATTACCACGACGGAAAATGAAGAGTGATGTGTCGGCTTTGCTGCAAGCGAACCCGGATGATATGAGAAAGGAGCTCAAACGCTGAAACCACGTGCGCGGAGCCTGCTTGAGGCCATAAAGAGCCTTTTGAAGCCGACAGACATTATTCGGGTAACACGAATCAACAAAACCGGGTGGCTGAGCCATGTATACAGGGATAGAGAGCACTCCATTTAAGAAAGCATTTTTAACATCCAGCTGATGAAGAGGCCAGCCGTGGGTGACCGTGAGAGAAAGAACAACACGCACAGTGGCTGCTTTGACGACAGGACTAAAAGTATGAGAGAAATCCAAGCCCGGTATCTGAGAGAAGCCCTGAGCTACCAGTCGAGCTTTATGCCGTTCGATGGAGCCGTCAAAGCAAAATTTGGTCCAAATAACCCACTTAGAACCCACAATATTCGAGTCGGAAGGGGGAGGAACCAATTCCCAAGTGTTATTGCGGAGTAAGGCATCCATCTCCTCATTCATTGCGGCAAGCCACAATGGATTTTTTGCAGCCGACTTGAAGCCCTTGGGTTCAGTCGAAGCAGTAAGAGCCGTGTGAAGATCTGTCGAGGCATAATACGCCAGGTGCCGTGGCTTAAAGATACCGGCATGAGCTCTTGTAATCATAGGGTGTGCAGGAGGATCCGAAGCAGGAGGAGGAGGTTGAACGTCCGAAGTAGGCGCCGTAGGAGCTGGAATAGCCGGAGGAGGGAGCTGTTCAACTTCATCAGAATGAGCCGGACATATGGTGCAAGGCCGAGAGGTAGAAGAAGACGGCTGTGAAGGAGAAACCCGGGGCGCCGAAGGCAGTATGGACGAGGCCGAAGGCTCAAGAAATGCCGAGATGTCGAGGGTGCTGATGCAGTATTTTTTTATCAAGTAAAAATTATCGAACACGAAGACTCAATTCGCCCGTTGTTTAAGTAAAAGGGATTGATTTTGGATCCTAATATCTAGACGCGATAAAAAATGGTTTTGAAAGATCAATTTTAAACTACTTAGAATTCTAAAGATTAATGTAACAAGTAAATAAATGCCAATCAACTTTCTTGAGATTACCAGAGAGAGAGTAGTCGAGGAATATAGGATGGATTGGGGTAGATTATGAATAAGCTTGGATTTGCTAACTTTACGAAACAATTTCAATAAGTTGAGCTGGGTCAATTCACATAACTCTAGTCATTACCCTTAGTACCGGTGTAACAACCGTAGATTAATCTCAATTTCAACCTAAGTCTAGGTATGTTAATCTCGATTAACTCTCAAAAGCTCAAGAATTTAATAACCTAGATGCCAATTCACCTATCTTCTAAATGAAACAACACCTAATTATTATTGCAATCCCCTCTAATCATCAAACCTATCAAGTTAGTTCTTTTAGGCATACTTTCCAACACATGGTGATCAATCATGAAAGGAACACAAATTCAAATCCACAATAATAATCAAACCCTTGAAAATTCAATTATTCAAATCCAAACAATATTCAAATCAATCCCAATCACATCCAAATCCTCAACAATGAGTTTAGCTACTCATGAATACAATGAAAAACATCAACATCCCAAAGTAAATCATGGAAGAGAAAGGAGAATAAGAACGCTTAGGATTTTAATGATGAATCTTCAAATCTAGCTTCGAATCCTTCCTTCCACCTTCAATTCCGAGCTTTGAGATGTGAAAATCGCTTCAATCTCATGCCTTATTCTCTCTAGGGTTTTCAAAAGTCGAACCCTTAATTTGTAACATTCCTTGGCCTTTTATAGTTGAGAAATCCGCAGCCCAGCAGTTCTATCCCGAACGAAATGTTCCTTTGAAAATATTCATCCCGAGCGGGATGGAAGAAGCGTTCAACCCAAAGATCCCGACACGTCCCGAACGAGACGAGCCTGTCCCGAACGGGATGGGCTACGGCTTCTCAAAAATCTCCCCTCGAATTCACACCAAAATGACATATCCCGAACGCAATTACGCCTCCCGAACCATGGTCCTGAATGGGACCAAACCGTCCCGAACGGGATGGGCTACGCACTTTCGTCGATTTCTCTTTTTTGTCGTCCCCAATGAGACATATGCATTCCGAACGGGATTTGCTTCGTCCAAAGCCTCAATTTAGCTCCAAAACTCGAATTTCTAACACTTTTCATGCCCTGCACACTCAAAACAACTCCCGAACACCAAGTGAAGGAAAATCAATGAAACGAAGAGATATGTGTGTGATTCGTGCACTGAATCCTCATAAATTCATTCAATTCAAACCCCAAAAATAGTGCAAATTACGCACATATCAAACCCCTCAAACTTAAACCTTTCATTGTCCTCAATCAAAAACAAAAACTAGATTTTCATTCGCTCGGTGCAATTCTTCACGGCTCACCACTATCTATCAACACACATTTCAATCTCACAAAGTTTTCATTATCTACCATGTCTAGATTAATGCAATGAACTCAACCTTACCGGCATGTGATCATATAAAGTGTAACACTCGCACTCAGCTGTATAAGGTAAAAATTTTCTTTCTTTCACTCAAGCACAAGTACACAAGTTTCATTCATATCATTCATCTCTTCCACATTTGTTCACATTGAAACATCGTTCTAGAATCAAATAGGACTTTTATCGGGTTGTAACGTGGCTTACTAACAGGCAGAGTGTTTTAGGCAAAAGTGACTCATTCATCCCAACCCCTTTTCTCAACATTCAACCAATCAACCCTTCAACAAATACGTACAGACTTCTTTTCTACAATCTGATGAGTTCTCACTCTCTCTCTCTCTTTTTTTTTTCTTTTTCTGAACATACATTCAACTTTCTTCCAATCATTTTCTTTTCTTTCTTTTTTTTTTCAATTTTCCTTTTCTCTTTTCCACACACACTATATATATATATATATAAGGAAATATATATATATATATATATATATATATTTCCTTTTCCTTCTTTTTTTTTCAATCATCATTTCACTCACACCGAGAATTCAATCCAAGCACTCACTTCTTCTCATCTCAACTCATCCCAAACCACAACTTGTTCCTAAACACACATGAAAGAATTCAAGGCTCAAAGTGGCTCCGAAACAATGGTTAGGGCAATTATGTTTCCACCTTATACTCCAATAATATCAAAGGTAGGTACTAAGAAGGAATGGCCTAAGATCATTTCCTAGTTCAGTGTAACATGTTAAACTACGTGGCATTGACAGACTCTACTCATTCCGCTTGTGCTCGCCTCTCACAACAAATCAAAAATGAGATATAATGGACTCATTAGGCTCAAACCTCACAAGTTTAAAGTTGTTGAGTTCTAAGCATTAATATAACATGACGTCAAATGCCAAATTTGTTCAACCAAAAACATGCATCAATTTCAAGTTATTCCGCCCTATCATGAGCTCAAGCGATTCAAATCATGTTCATGCCTCGTCACGAATTCAATCTCAAGCCTAAGTTATCACAATAAAGTACACCTCACTTGCAAGCACTCAAATTCAGAATAAATCTTTCAATTCATGTAAAGTGTGAGAGTTAGATCAGAATGAGTGTACCCTACTTTCGACAGTTTACCAGGTAGAAAACCAAAATTTTGGCATAGTTCCGCTTGTTATCGCTCAATCCACCTGTATCATCATCATAGCAACATCAAAACCAAAGAGTTTCCAAATATCACAATCTTTATCAGTCAAAGATTACTTCTTTTACAACCATATCGAATTACTTCAAAATAACTACATCAATAAACATCAATAAAATCCTAACTAACCTAACTAGGACTGCAGTACAATAAGAAAGCAAGTAAATCAGTTCAAACATAGCAAGTAAAAGATAGGGATAAATGGGATAACCGGCGCCCATCCCACCCCCCAAACTTAGTCCGAAGAAGACTAAGTTTGAAAAGGCGGAGAGACGGTGATCACTGCTGAGTCGAGCCTGGAGCATCCTCATTCTGCCGGCGCCTCCAATAGTAGGCCGGGAACTGAGCAATCAAGTCGTTGAGCTCAGTCTCAACGCCGGATAATCTAGTGTTCACTCCATCAAACCTTTGCTCCAACCACGTTCTCTGGGCTCCCATATCAGCTCGCAGTCCTGTCACCTCCGTAGCCAAACCGGCCATCCTCATGTCTAATCCTGCCATAGAAGAGGACATGCTCTGCATCATCTCCATCATCTCAGTACGCCAGGGGCGACGGCCTCCAGCTGAAGACGTCCCGGCCCCTTGCTCACGCTGTGGCTCCTCCTAATCATCGAACTCTTCCTCATTTTCCTCCTGGACAGGGATAATGTTCGCATAGCTCCCATATGTCCCCTCCCGGCCTTTTCTGAACCACATGGCTCTGTGCGCGAGCGAGTCTAGCAGTAAGTTCGCCTCGGAATTAGGAGCAGTAATGGTGGTAGCAGCAGTATTGGGCAACCTCAACCAAGCATCGCCCACCACCTTATACAAAAAGGCATTCGGCTGGAGGACGGATATGTGCTTTGCCAATGTAAGCACCGGGAGGTCCACCACAGACGGTGGCACCTCCGTCCCTCTCCTCGGGATCTGGAAGTGGTCGAGGATTGGCGTGATCAGGCCCCCACAATAGATGTTGGTGCGGGTGGGAGGTCTGCTCCAGTTGTCCATAGCCACAGCAGCCATGGAGAAGGGGGCTCCAGCAAGTAGGAAATGAAGCAAAAGCAGCTCAGACATGATGACATTGTTGCTCTCGTGCCGGCCAGAGACGGAGGTGGCCACGCTCTTGTGGATGTACCGCAGGATCGGGCTCCTAATGAGAGGGCCCTTAACCAGCTTCATCCGTAGAGTGCCCAAAACGGTCTCGCCGGAGATCAGTTGCCAGAAATTCTTGGCATGGAAGCCCTCCTCAGGGATGTATTTTGCCTCCTCGTCACACCCATAAATCGCATCCAACTCATTGCGCTCCAAAGTGTAACTTCTGCCCTCCATTTTGAAAGTGAGGTGTCTTGGCAAGTTACCGATGCTCTTTCGCACAGACGCGGAAGCCAGAAATTCTCTCGTTTGCTCTTCGAATGCCGGCCACCTTTGGTTGAGCAGGGCTTCCCAGACAATAATCTTCAACAGGGTCTCGAAATCATCTTTGATGCCCAATGCAGTCATAGTTGTTGGGCAGGGATACTTTGAACCATGTACTACACACTTGCTTAGGGCTTTGAGTGTCTTGAACTCATCCTCGGTGAAATTAGAGGGGCGTCTGGGTGCCATGTTCTCTGCAAAGGGTAGACCATGAAGGGATTCGTGAACTGAATCACGAAGTCCGTTTGCCAAGGATCG
>JAPKLW010005744.1:0-19657 GCA_026898455.1 Plectranthus barbatus | reverse complement strand
GGTTTAATTCTTCTAATTGCAATTCTTGTGGAAGCTTGAATGTGTGATTTATGCTTAATCTTGGTTTGGAAGAATTAAGGTTATGAGTAGAAACCTCAATTGCTCCACAATATGTTGCATAGGAATATGTAGATGTTGTGTTTGCTTAATTGCCTAAGAGAGCTGTGAATAGTGCTGGTCTTGAATTGAATTTGGGCATAGAAATATGTTAATTTAATTCAAGAAAAGCAATCTCATCTATTTTGGAAAATCTAGCTGGGAATAGTAATTTGGCTGCAATTTACTCTGTGCTGTTGCAACTGCTGTAGCATGACTTTTACAACAAGCGAATCCATAGCCTAGGCCGTTTGTTTTTCTCGTCGATTAAAAAGGAATTGGTCTGATCCGTTTTGCCCATTTTTCCCTTGTTTTTAGTCATCCCCTATTTTTATGTTCATTGTTATTTACTCATTAAATCATGCCTAGGATAATTAAACAATTCAAATCATTTTCCCCCATCAATTAAACCAAGTTGAGTGTTTGTGCACCTCTACCCCTTCCCTGTGGATTCGATACTCGGAGAATACTCCATTTTATATTACTTGTGATAGTGTATACTTGCACTAGTGTGTTTTACACGCGAACAAGTCTTTGGCGCCATTGCCGGGGAAGGCAATTAAGTTGTTGCTATTCAATTCGCTTGGTTTGTTGATTTTATTTTTATTGCACTTTATAAATATAAAAAAAAATAGTAATTCGTATTGTTGTTTTTGTGCAGGTGTTTCTGGTGTATGAGTCACGAATCTGCGCCAGAAATATATCCATTTGATTCGGAGATTGAAAGGACATTTCGTAGGAATCGGCGAAGACAAAGAACAAAGAAAAGAAGAAACATGGCTGCTGCAGGACCCGATGGTGCCGGTGGTGCTGAGATACCACGGGATGTGGTTATTACAGCTAATGAAAGAGACCGTATTGTGGCCGATTATGCTAATGACGTGATCCAAAATAGGCGGCCAGTGATTGTTAAGCCTAAGATTGGAGCCCGACAATTTGAGCTAAAACCGGTGATGTTTCAGATGATGCACAACATCGGTCAGTTTGGGGGAAGAGCCACTGAAGACCCACACTTACACCTGCAATCTTTTCTGGAAGTATGTGATTGTTTCAAGTTCGAGGGGGTAACCGATGATGCTTTGCGGCTGAAATTATTCCCGTTCTCTCTCCGGGATCACGCGAAGGCATGGCTGAATTCATTACCATCTGAGTCTATCCGGACATGGGAGGAGTTAGTAAAGGCATTTTTGACAAAATACTATCCTCCTACGAAGAACACACAATACCGATTAGAGATTATTTCGTTCAAGCAGGGGGATGAATCCGTGAGTGAAGCTTGGGAACGATACAGGGAGTTGCTACAAAAATGTCCACAACATGGTATCCCTCATTGCATCTTGCTGGAAACCTTCTATAATGGGCTATATCCTGACTCTCGGGCTTGGCTGGATGGGTCTGCAAATGGAGCTTTATTATCTAAAACATACACGGAGGCCTGCGAGATACTTGATCGGATTTCCAAGAACAGTGGTCGATGGTCAACACCACGCCAAATACCACACAAGGTTGCCGGAATAGCTGATGTGGATCCTCTTGAGCTGATCACTGCGCAGATGGAAGTACTGGGAACTTCAGTCAAATCCATTGAGAAGAATATTGCTGCTGGAGCAGTACAACAGCAAGCTGCTAATCAGCAATCTAAGGTGTTGTTTCAACAACCTGTAGTCCACCAAATCGCAGCTGAAGTATCTTGTATCTATTGCGGGGGTTCACATCCCTTTGATGATTGCAGATTCAACCCGGTGTCGGTCAACTATATTGGGCAGCATGGGGGAAATAGGAACAATCTGTATTCAAACACTTATAATCCCGGGTGGAGAAATCATCCTAACCTCTCATGGTCTACACCCCAAGAAGCTGGAGGGTCAAACCAGCAACAGCAAAATCCGATAGCTTTACCTGATTATCAGAAGCTCCAACTGGAGCAGAAACCCTTTCATCAACCTGCGCAACAGCAGATTCAGCAATTGCCACAGCTAAGGCAGAATCAGCAGCAGCAGGGCGATTCACTTAAAAATCTGTTAAAGGGTTTTATGGCGCGCGCAGAAGGAAAGGTGAAAAATCAGGACGCCCTCCTCCAAAATCAAGAAGCTATTCTTCAGAGCCAAGCTGCTACTCTAAGGAATTTGGAAATTCAGATGGGACAGCTGGCCGCAGACTTGAAAAATAGGCCGCAAGGATCTTTGCCAAGTGATACGGTGAATCCTAGAAGAGATGGGAAGGAGGAGTGTAAGGCCATGCTATTAAAGAGTGGGAAGACAATTGAGGGAGCCGCACCTCCCGTAGTGGACAACTCTGATGAGCCCACTTCAATCCAAGCAGAGGAACATAAGGTGGAACCAGAAGTTGAGAAGGCAGCAGAGACACAGCATGCTGTGACAGATGCTGTAGCACCGAAGCAGCAGACTGCTGCTTGGAAACATCACATACCACCACCTTATCCGCAGAGATTGAAGAAACAAAAGGAGGAGGTGCAATATAAAAAGTTCCTGGATGTACTGAAGCAGCTACACATCAATATTCCGCTAGTGGAGGCGTTGGAACAGATGCCGAATTATGCCAAGTTTTTGAAGGATATTGTGTCTAGAAAGAAGAGTTTGGGAGAATTTGAGACTGTGGCATTGACAGGAGAGTGCAGCACGCTGGTTAGTAGCAAAATTCCTAAAAAGCTCAGAGATCCGGGCAGCTTCACGGTGCCATGTACTATTGGTGGGCACGATGTTGGACGTGCTCTTTGCGACTTGGGGGCTAGTATTAACCTCATGCCTCTATCAATTTTCTGGAAGCTTGGAATTGGAGGAGCTCGACCCACTACTGTCACCTTGCAGCTGGCTGATCGTTCCACGGTGCATCCTGAAGGAAAAATTGAGGATGTGCTCGTCAAAGTGAGCAAATTCATCTTCCCAGCCGACTTCATTATTCTGGATTACGAAGCCGATGAAGAAGTTCCTATTATCTTAGGGCGGCCATTTCTAGCTACGGGGGGGCATTAATTAATGTCCCTAATGGTGAGCTGACTATGAGAGTCAATGGGGAGCAAGTCACTTTCAACGTGTTCTAAGCCATGAAATTCCCATTTGGGGAGGAAGGCTGCTCAGCGATTGATGTAGTTGACTCGTTGGTTGCTGAAACACAACTTCAGGAGTGTTGTTCTGAAGAGCATGAGGAAAGTCATGCTGCAGCACTGGAACTGGAACAGCCAGAAACATGCAGCAAATTAGTCTTTGAGCCACTTAAAACTGGAGAGCAGGAATTTAAATCTCCCGAAGCCTCAATTGTGCACCCACCAAAGCTGGAACTGAAGCCACTGCCTTCTCACTTGAAGTATGTTTATTTGGGAGATTTGGAAACATTGCCAGTTATCATTTTTGCAAGTTTTAGTGCTGAACATGAAGGGAAATTGCTCGCAATGCTGAAAAACTACAAGCGTGCTTTTGGATGGACGATTGCCGATATACGGGGAATCAGCCCCACATTTTGTACTCACAAAATTCTGATCGAAGACGGGTATTCTGGGTCTATTGAACGGCAAAGAAGATTGAGTCCAATTATGAAGGAAGTCGTGAAAAAGGAGGTCATTAAGTGGCTTGATGCTGGGATAATTTATCCGATTTCGGATAGCAAGTGGGTCAGCCCAGTACAATGCGTACCGAAGAAGGGTGGAATTACTGTGGTTGCTAATGAGAAAAATGAGCTAATACCCACCCGTACAGTCACAGGGTGGCGAATTTGTATTGACTATCGCAAGCTCAACAAGGCCACGAGAAAGGATCATTTCCCGTTGCCGTTTTTGGACCAAATGTTGGATCGTTTAGCTGGGAAGGCTTACTACTGTTTCCTGGATGGCTACTCGGGCTATCATCAGATTAGCATTGCCCCAGAGGATCAAGAGAAGACTACATTCACATGCCCCTATGGCACATTTGCCTTCCGGCGCATGCCCTTTGGCTTGTGTAATGCTCCAGCAACCTTCCAGCGGTGCATGATGGCTATTTTCACCGACATGGTTGCAGATACATTGGAGATCTTCATGGATGATTTCTCGGTGCTGGGAGATTGTTTTGAAGATTGTCTGGGAAATCTGGAACAAGTTCTAAAGAAATGCGAGGAAACCAATTTGGTCTTGAATTGGGAAAAGTGCCACCTAATGGTACAAGAAGGAATTGTTCTTGGGCACAAGATCTCGACTAAGGGGATTGAAGTGGATGTTGCTAAGGTTTCTGTCATTGAGAAAATGCCACCTCCTACCTCAGTCAAGGCAGTTCGGAGTTTCTTGGGGCACGCGGGGTTCTATCGTCGCTTTATTAAGGATTTCTCAAAAATTGCTAAATTCCTCTGCACCCTGCTGGAGCATGACAGAAAGTTTGAATTTTCAGCAGATTGTATGGCAGCATTCGAGCATCTCAAGAAGGCATTGGTTACCGCACCTGTGATACAAGCCCCAGACTGGAGTTTGCCGTTCGAAGTGATGTGTGATGCAAGTAACCATGCTGTTGGAGCTGTGCTGGGGCAGAGAAAGAATAAGATTTTCCACTCTATCTATTATGCTAGTAAGGTGTTGGACAGCACGCAGCTCAATAACACTACAACCGAGAAGGAACTCCTTGCTGTAGTTTTTGCCTTCGATAAGTTCCGCTCGAACTTGGTTGGAGCAAAGGTGATTGTGTATACCGACCACTCAGCCATTCGCTATTTGCTGGACAAGAAAGATGCAAAGCCGAGATTAATTCGTTGGGTTCTTTTACTTCAAGAATTCGACCTTGAAATCAAGGATAGAAAGGGGACTGAAAATCAGGTTGCTGACCATTTATCCAGATTGGAAGGGGTTCCCAGCAGCGAAAGTAATTTTCCAATTAATGAGAAGTTCCCCGATGAAATGTTGATGTGTATAACCGAGGCTCCAACACCTTGGTATGCCGACATTGCCAACTTTTTGGCTTGTGGAGTTCAGCCCCCTGAGATGAAGGGGCAGCAGCTGAAAAGATTCTACCATGACACAAAATATTATTTCTGGGATGAACCATTTCTCTACAAGTTGGGGTCTGATGGAGTTTTGCGACGGTGTGTCCCTGAATATGAGCAGCGCTCAATTTTGGCAAGCTTCCATGCTGCAGCATATGGAGGGCATTTCGCAGGGCATCGAACAGCAGCCAAGGTCCTACAATCAGGTTATTTCTGGTCTTCTCTTTTCAAGGATTCTCACGAGTTTGTCAAGGCATGTGATAGGTGCCAGCGTGTTGGGAATTTGAGTGCCCGACAGGAGATGCCTCTTAATAATATTCTTGAAGTAGAATTGTTCGATGTTTGGGGCATCGACTTCATGGGGCCGTTTCCTTCTTCGTTTGGGAACTTATATATTTTGGTCGCGGTGGATTATGTCTCGAAGTGGGTCGAGGCTGTAGCTTGCCCAAACAACGATGCAAAGACAGTCATTAAATTCTTGCACAAGCAGATTTTTACTCGGTTCGGAACCCCAAGAGCTATAATAAGTGATGAGGGCTCTCATTTCATCAATAAAAGCCTAGCTGGAGTTTTGGCCAAGTACAATATCAGGCATAAGGTTGCTACAGCATACCACCCACAGACGAATGGCCTTGCTGAACTGTCGAATCGGGAATTGAAGAGCATTCTGCAGAAAATGGTTAACACAAGCAGGAAGGATTGGTCCCAACACTTGGATGATGCCCTTTGGGCCTACAGGACCGCTTTCAAAACTCCGTTGGGAATGTCTCCCTATCGATTGGTCTTTGGTAAGGCTTGCCACTTACCACTGGAGCTTGAACACAAGGCCTTTTGGGCGCTGAAGAAGTTAAATATGAATTTGAACGATGCTGGAAAAGCACGGTTCTTGCAGCTGAATGAACTTGAGGAGCTCAGGATGTTCTCCTACGAGAATGCCAAGATTTACAAGGAAAAGACTAAACAGTGGCATGACAAGAGAATTGCACCTCGAACTTTGAAAGAGGGGCAGCAGGTTTTACTCTTTAATTCAAGGTTGAAGCTTTTCCCCGGAAAGCTCAAATCTCGGTGGTCTGGTCCCTTCACTATTGCCAAAGTATACCCATTCGGAGCTGTTGATCTTAAGGAAGAGAAATCTGGCCGCACATTCAGGGTCAATGGACATCGAGTCAAGGAATACTTCGGTGGTACTCTCAATCGGGAGAGAGGTGCCACTGCTCTGCCAGATGCTGGAGCATGAGGTACCCATGGTCTGCTTCAGCAGACCATGGTTTCTTTGTATATATTTTAATTGCTTTCTTTTTTAATTCTTGCCTAGCGTAGTTGATTTTGTTTGGTTCTGTTATTCTCTCTGTTTTAGAACTTAGTAGTTTATTTCATGATTGCATTGTGTTTCTTAAGTTTTTGTCAGGCATTGCTTTATGCGTGTTGATGAAGGTTGAGCACACCTCAAGTTTGGGGGGGAGAGAAAGGTGCATAAATTGAAGATGGAGAGCAGGAATTTTGGTTGTGCACTTACCGCAAGTATAGCACCCATTATTGTCAGGTATTTCAATTTAATTAATATATATATATATATATAAAAAAAAAAAAAACAAAAAGAGAATAATTTTATAATTAAAAATTCTGGGGGGAAGT
The DNA here is from genome assembly GCA_026898455.1 of Plectranthus barbatus. Taxonomy (NCBI): domain Eukaryota; kingdom Viridiplantae; phylum Streptophyta; class Magnoliopsida; order Lamiales; family Lamiaceae; genus Plectranthus; species Plectranthus barbatus. Next base: position 12,964 of record JAPKLW010005744.1, on the reverse strand, counting down.
CGAACGGTTGCCTCAATTTATTTTTATTCAAATTCGTAACTAAGTAAAAAGGGGGGAGTAGTTTTCACCACACACTTCTTTTCACCACTCTTCACCTTTCGTTTTCACCGCCGCTCTCCTTGCTGCCGATTTCGTTCATTCGCCGACGCCGTCGTCCAGGTAAACTCTTCTCCCTTCGCTTTTCGGCGTTCATTATATCATGGGTGTCTTGCTTTGCGCGAATAAGAAGGTTCTTTGTGTTGGGTTCTTTGTGCTTAAGTGAAATTGAGAATCTTTGTGTGGCTTAATTTTTGGGTTCGCCGAGTTCATTTCGTCATTCCTAGGGGCTCGCTTTTTCTCTATTTCTATTTTATTGCGTGCACTTTTGACTGCAAAACTTCCTTGTGCTCTCATGCCCTAGCATGTTCGACCTGCTCTTTCCTCTCCCTATGTGTAATTGCTGTTGTTATTTCTCTACTGGGATGTGTCGTTCTTTCGTCTTACATCACCTTGTTCTGTTTGTAGTTGAACTTACAATGGGTCTTGGTAGTGCTCTGTACTAGCTCTTGCCGAACTGATTTACTTGCATGATTGTGGTGTTGTATCTGGGGATTGTATGCTACTTAAGGTATGGTGTGGGAATTTACTGAATGTCAGGGTTGGGTTCTGGCAGCAGGCTCCGGCCTGTTAGACCTGGTTCTGGAAGGTGTTGATTGTGATTTTTTACCTTGTTTTCTCTCTGTTTTGTTTAGGTGCTGCCGGTATTTTTTTGGGTTGCCATTACCTCGTTCTTACTAAGTGTTTTATTATTATATTTAGGTACTCTGCAAATGGCTCCCAAGAAATCAACCAAGGCTACCCCAAGGAAAGGCAAGGACCCAAGCCCTGGTTCTGTCAAAGGGAAATCCTCGACCTCTCAACCTAGCCGGAACCCTTCTTCTTCAACCTCTCATTCCTCTCCTTCCACCGCCAGTGCCCGTATTACCCGAGCCACTGCCGCTTCTGTTCTTGTGCCACTCCAATCCTCTCCACCCCCGATCCCCTCTAAGAAGACCACACCCAAAAAGGCTGCTCCTAAAAAGACCACTACCAAGAAACCTCGTGCTTCCACTTCCAAGAAGCCTAAACTCCCTACTCCACCACCTACCCAAGAGCACCCACCTACAGTTGCCCCTGTTTCTGTGGATGTCCCATCCAATGACCCTCCTACTACTGAAAATAACCCTGCATCCTCTCCTTCTCCACCGACTACTGAAAAGGTCCCTCCTTCCGACTCTACTCCAGTTGTTGTGTCCACTGCTGCAGCATCCCTTCCGCCATCTCCACCACCAGTTGTTGATACCACATCCTCTGAAACCACTTCTTCCGAGGCCACTCCCGTTGCTACTCATGTTGCTACAGCATCCTCCGTGCCCACCCCTGATACGACCACTGTTCTTCCTGATTCTGCCCCTGCCACAACAACCGCTGAGCCTATTGCTGCCACCTCTGCTGCAGCACCCTCTTTTGCCAAGCCTGCCGAAGATGCTCCACCTCCTACATCCACTCCAGCCGCTGCATCTACCGCTGCTGCACCTGCCCCCAAGTGGCGTATGAAGAAGGTCGCTAAGAAGCAGGTCTCCCGCAAGAAGCGGAAGCTAGCTGCCGACCCTCCTGTTCTGACTCCGGAAGAGTTTGCTGCAATTCCGTGCCAAGCCCCGCACTGCTCTGCCAGCCGATGGGAAGCTTTTTTGGACAGGGAGCTGATTTTAGAAAAAGGCTTTGATGTTGATTCAGATAAGTTGCCTGATTTTGTGGAATCTGTCATCACCTTCCAAGGGTGGGAGGAGTTTGCCCGACCACAGCCTGCGCCTGTCATTGACGTCGTGCGCGAATTCTATGCCAACTTGTATCGAGACAAGGAGGGTGTTGTGGAATCCTTGGTGCGGGGTGTGTTGGTGCGAGTGGATGCTGATGATATCTATGCCGTTTACAATCTGTCACATTGCGGTTCCCGAGACTTTTTCAAGAAATTGTTGAATCCACCTGCTGAGCTGCTAAAAGAAGCCCTCGCTGTCGCTGCCCGTCCCGGTGTGTCGTGGTCCATTCCTACCGGTGCCGCTGGCCACATCTTCAGCCAATTTCTAACCGGCGAGGCCCACATCTGGATGCACTTCCTCAAGAGCCGTATCCTGCCAACTATGCATGACACATTGGCGATGAAGGATCGTGTTATTGTGGTGGCTGCTTTGCTGAAGTCGGAGCCAGTGAACGTGGCTCCTCTGTTTATCTATTCCATTCTTGCATGTGGTGCTAAAGTAGTTTATGGACCCCTGTCTTTCCCTTCCTTGATTACAAAGGTCTGCCAGCGTGCGGGAGTGCCTATGCTGGACTCTGAAGCTCGGGATTTGGGCGCCACTGATATCCACATTGGTCGTCTTCAAAAGCCATGCTGCAAAGAATGCTGCAGCAACACCGAAGGCCCCAAGTTCCAGCCGTTCTCCGGCATCCCCATCTGCTTCTGCTGCTGCCGCTGATGCAACTACCACGGAGCTTCGTGCTCTTCGAGAAGAAATCCAGGCTGTTCGGGCTCTTTGTAGCTCGCATGAGCAACTTCTTCAAGTCCTCCGTGCCCAGCTTTCCCAGCTTCTGCCGGCAGCCCGACCGTGATTTCCCATGGTTCCTCCTCCACTCATCTTTCTAAACAATGACTTCTTTTGATACTATTTATATTTGGGTCTGTACTAAATACTATATTCTCGTGATGGTTTTCTGTTGGTTCTTGTTGCCCTATTAATGCTGTTGGTGGTTTTTGTTTATCCGTTTTTCACTCTTGTTGTGTCCATTCTTCGTTGGATTTATGTCGTGCGGCTTTTCTCTTGCTTCGATGATGTTTCTTCCATTTTTTTTTTGTGCGTGTGGATTCAGTTGATGTTCATCTCTCGATCGTTCTTTCGGTTTAACTTGCTATTTCTTGAAGTGTTTTTCCTCTGATCTCGTGAACTAAATATTGTGTTTTGAAAACTTCATTACTTTGCCTTGTTGCTTGCTCTTATTTGGCTTCATGTTTCGGTTTTGTAAGTGTGAGTGTTTACCTTCGACTGATTGTAGTTTCCTTGAGGCGAAATGTGTTTTTCTATCACTGGGGACATGATTTAGGCCATCGTTGTTTGTATTTTGTGCCTTTTGTTGTTCTTTCAATTTTAATTATCCCTTGCACCCTATTCTTGCGCCTTAGCTTAGTTCTTTCGTTCCCTATCGATTTAGCCTGTTTATCCTTTAATCTCTTTTCTTGACCCTCATCGTGAGCACTTATATGAGTTCGGCCTTTCGACATTGAGGACAATGTCCGTCCTTAAGTTTGGGGGGGTGTGCTCCCATTTCGGGTTATTTTGTTTTCAAGTCTTATATCCCTTTTCATTGTAATGTGGTGTTTCCAGTTCTTTGTAATTTGGTTTACATTTAAAAAAAAAAAAAGGGAAAAAGAGAGAAAATGTGTCGGAAAAAAAATTATAAAAAAAAAGAAAGAAAAATCAATAGAAAAAAAGAAAGACGAGAAAAATCGAAAAAAAAAACAGAAAAAGAAAAAAAAATCGAGAAAAACTCGACACAAAAAAAAAAGAGAGAGTGAAAATAAAGGGAGGAATTTTTGTTTTTGGTTGCTTCATTTTGTGTAATAATAGAGGGTATTCTTCTCTTACTTGGGATTGTGGTTCTAGTTGTTTAGGTCCTCTAAATAAGTGGTAGAATTCATTGGTGCTCTCGATTTTGTCACTCTATCCAAATATTCCCTACCTTAACCTTAGCCCACGTTACAAGCTAATAAAGTCCTATTGATCCCTTGTGATATGAACTCCATTAGTGGAGAGGTTGCTATGAGTAGTTTGGAGTCAAAATAAGTAAGCATGATGATCATGAGCATTACTTGAGTGTGGAGTTGATTTTGATCATGTTGACTTGGCATTGTAATGATGTGCTGTGCTGTTTTGAGATTTAGATGCTGAAGCATGATGGAAATGACTTGTTAAACTAGAAGGAAAGGTTTTGAGATGAGTTGATATTATTTTGGTGATTGAATCCTAGATTTCATTTTCAACTGTGCTGAGAAGTGTATGAGTATGAGCCAGCATGACTGAAAATTCCAACTTGTTTGTCCCTTGAGTCGTTTTGTCTCTTTTGTTGATCGAGGACGATCAACGGGCTAAGTTTGGGGGGGTGATAACTCTTGAAAAAGAGTTATATTCTCTTTATTTTAGTTCGTTTTAGAGAGTCTTTCGGCTATGTTTACCCAAATAAGTGTTGTTTTAGTCTTGTTTTTATTTGTTCGAGTCTTTCCATGTTTATTTTGTGTTTTAGAGTAAATAACATTGTTTTTTGGAGGATTTGGAGTGAATTACCGTGCAGGAAATTGCTTGATTTTCGGAGTCTATGCTGGAGCAATGAAAGAAGATGCTGTAGCAAAACTGAGCTGACCCAGTCCGAAGTCAACTTAGTCAAAATTCGGGAATGACGTGGATAAAGTCAAATTAGCTGAGCTGGGTGTGCGAAAAGAGCAGAAATTCACCTACTTTCCCCAAGGACAATTTGGGAATATTCCTAAAAGTGGAAACCTAAAATTGGGGGAGGATATAAAAGCCTAAAGGAGAGAGAAGAAAAAGGGGATCACTCACATCATTTCCAACACCACACATCGAGCTGGGACTTTCAGCTAGGAAGAGGAAGAACACACGACAGAGGAAGAAGGCGAGCCACATCTCAGCCATTGCCGACGAGAAGCCAGCTCGAGGTTGAGGAATCGTCTCGTGTTGCAGCTAATCGAAGGGGGATTCTTCCTCTCGTCCATCCTATCTTTAATTCCCTGTTTTAATTATGAATCTCAGTTTCCCAATTATGGATTTAGTTCTCACCCTTGTAAATATGAGCTAAATTAGTAGGCCTTGGGCTATGGACGATGCTTGCATGTTCTTACTTTAATGTGTTACTTGGTTCTTAATGGTATGGAGTTTGAGCTTTTGAAGGTTTAATTCTTCTAATTGCAATTCTTGTGGAAGCTTGAATGTGTGATTTATGCTTAATCTTGGTTTGGAAGAATTAAGGTTATGAGTAGAAACCTCAATTGCTCCACAATATGTTGCATAGGAATATGTAGATGTTGTGTTTGCTTAATTGCCTAAGAGAGCTGTGAATAGTGCTGGTCTTGAATTGAATTTGGGCATAGGAATATGTTAATTTAATTCAAGAAAAGCAATCTCATCTATTTTGGAAAATTTAGCTGGGAATAGTAATTTGGCTGCAATTTACTCTGTGCTGTTGCAACTGCTGTAGCATGACTTTTACAACAAGCGAATCCATAGCCTAGGCCGTTTGTTTTTCTCGTCGATTAAAAAGGAATTGGTCTGATCCGTTTTGCCCATTTTTCCCTTGTTTTTAGTCATCCCCTGTTTTTATGTTCATTGTTATTTACTCATTAAATCATGCCTAGGATAATTAAACAATTCAAATCATTTTCCCCCATCAATTAAACCAAGTTGAGTGTTTGTGCACCTTTACCCCTTCCCTGTGGATTCGATACTCGGAGAATACTCCGTTTTATATTACTTGTGATAGTGTATACTTGCACTAGTGTGTTTTACACGCGAACACAGAACATGCTAAGAAGAATGCTCACATGGAAGTAGATGGAACATTCTCTTCGAATGTAAACTTTGGGCTAAAGATTAGTAAACTTTTGGAGATTCTGTTTACCCACACAGGAGTAGATCGAGGAGTTGCACTTCTGTCTACCGACTACATTCCTGTAAAGAAACACAAGCCTAAGCCGGTCAACATCAGAAATCCTCGGAAGTTGAAAGGGAAGTCTAACGTAGACAAGAATAAACCTACTTCTCCAGAGGAACCAGATGAGGCTAGTTTAGCAGAAGCCACACTCCAACACTCCATTCCTATTACCAAAGAAGAATTAGTAGTGTTGAAGAAGAATGCCGAAACAGATCAATGTTTTAAAAATCTCGAGGAGATTGAGAAGTTAGAAAATCTCCCAGTTGATCAGATCAACGAAATCATGACTTCGAAGGAAGCAGAACAGCCACCAACTACTATTGGAACATTAGCAGTTCCAATTCCATCGCTAAAAAGAGTTGCTACAAATCCTCCTGCAACTAAGGCAAAGAAGAAGACCAGAAGAAAGTTGGAACTTCTGACTGACAAGGAAGTAATGGAAAAAGCAGAAGCAGAACAGACGAATACTACAGCTGCTGAAGGAATTGATACAACAGAAAAGTATTCTACAGAGAATGCTACTGAAGACAGCACTGATCCAGATTACGTTCCTAAGTCTCTCAGGACTGGAGAAGAGCACAGTCAGGAATCAAGAAAAGCAAAAAGAAGGCGCATAGCCACTCTGAAGGAAGTCGAAAAGAAAAATTACCAGAAATTCATCAATAACTTGACATTCGAAGGCAGAGACAGGAACTTCGAACGAGTGAAATCAGCTGCTGAAGAGTTCATGGCACAGAAGAAAGCTGCTAAAGAAGCTAGCAAAGAAGGCAGTGCTAGCGGAGGAGTCAGTGCTAGCATAGTTAATGAACCATCAGCAGAGCATATAAATCACCCACTGGAAGAAAGGCATGATGCTGGAGAAGATCAAATTCCAGCAGAGAATGAAGAGATAGCAGATACAGCAGAAAATGCTATCATTAAGGATGCTACAGAAGATTCGACTGCTGATCCACCGCATCTAGCAGAAAAAGCCGTGAAGAAAGGGAAAGAGAAGGCTGCTTTGGGAGAAGAATCAATTCCACATCTGTCACCTGATCAGCAGATTAACATTGAAGAAGAAGAATTATCAGATACAGAATTCACAAAAAGGCTGGCATCTGGAGCATTCAATGAAACTCACTACCCCCGGAAAAAGTATCGCAGAAGGGACACTGCAGAGCCTAGCAAGATTCGAAATGTTGAAGATCAAGTCGATTCATTCATCAATCCTGATTCAGAGAAAGAAAAACCAGATGAATGTTTGTTAGCAGGACATTCAAAGGAAACACACGTTGGTAATAAATTTGTTTACACATTAGATGAGCAATTCGCTGCTGAAATGCTTCAACTTGAAGAAAATGATTCTCACTTCTCAGAACCTGAATCATCTTGCATCTCTGAATCTGATTCCGATGAAGAAGCTGAAGAAATCTACAATGCAAAGTTCTTGAGGAAAGAAACCACAGAATCAGAGGCTATTCTTCGAATACCCCTCCATGGACTGCCAGGACGTCGCTATGGACTCCGGAGAATCAGTCAATGGTGTGCACCGGTTCATCCCGAAGATGTACCTAACTCTGATTTAGGACCTATGGCTGAAGAAATAGAAAAATTTGTTGATTCTGAAACAGAAAGAGCCATAGCAGATCTATTCTACAGTGCATTGGATGAATCAACACCTGAAGGACGCCTATTAGCAGAAGAGTTCCGTCGGTGGAAGAAGTTTGATTATATTAAGTATCAACTATGCTTCGAAGAGCGGATGATATGCATTGCAGTTAAAGGATTAAACTTCTGGAGACGTGAAGAACGTTGGTGTTTTGATTGGATTGATCAAGTTCCAGGGATGAAGCAGTTCTCAGATCAACAAGTGATGTGTAGACTTCAAGCCATCCGAGAACATCGCGTTATCTCTCAGAATGCAGGACTACCCAAATCCACCTTCGCCCCCGATGGGTACTCTGATGCCTGGATTGAACTATCTAAGCGACAAGCAAAAGCTGCTGTTGCATACGAGAAACGTAAATTGGAGTATGAATCACAACAAGAGGAGCGTTGAAAGGCTCGAAGAAAAGCACTGGCCACTGAGCGTGCTGCTCTGAAATTCGACTATCTCTGCTATCGTGATAAGTTGTTGGTTAAGTTCTTGGACATTGATATTCAAGATGTAATTGAAGAAGCTCAGAAAGCTGAAGCTCAAATTATCCAGGAGACCACACAAGTTTTGGATGCTGCTAGTCGGATATTGCATGAGGAATTACGCTATCAGGAGTATGTTGCTACGAATACTTGTCACGAACAGCAATCTGATATTCCAACGAGTCAAGAACTCGTTATGACTACCTCCTTCCATGCCTCTCCTATAACATCCCTGCAAATACCCTTCCCATTAACTGCGAAAATAGTTGAAGCCTTCAACTCTTATTTGGAGACAGCCATTGATCAAAGAGTAGAAGCAGCCACCAGCCATTTGAGAAGAGAAGTTGATGAGATACGGGGTGATGTATCTCATATACAAACAGAGGTCGCTGAAAGCAAGTCCGCTATATCTGAGAACAGGACAGGTCTAGAAGTTGTTCGAAAAGACTTAACAGACACCAGGACTCACCTTGACGAAACGGTTGTGGCCTATGGAACTCACTTTTTGGCTGCAATCAAAGAGGGGGAAGAAAGAAGAAAGGCTGACAAGGAAAGAAGAAAGAAAAATGCGGAGGAGTCAGCAAAAAGGGAACAGGAAATAAAAAGAAAAGAACTAGAAGCCAGACTAGAGCTACAAAGAAAGGAACATGAAGCTAAGCTAGAGTTAAAGAAAAAGGAACATGAGCTTCAATTGCAAAAGATTGCTATAGAGCAAGAGAAGTTGGCCAAAGAACTGGAGCATGAGGCTGCTGAAAGAGAATCAGGAGCAGCCCTTCTGGAGAATTTCATGAAATTCACCATGGAGAAGTTTGCTGACATTCAGAAGAACAAATCAGCAGATAGTGAAAAGGACAAACCAGCGCCCGGCTCATGAACGACAAGGTCAATTCTTTTACTCTCTGTATCCAATTTGTACTCAAACTTGCAATATCATATGTAAAAAATTGGATCAGATTTTGACAAAATCTTTTTGTCCACTTCTGAATTTTACTGGTGTGCTATAGTTGATTTACACTCCTTGTGTACTCAACAAATTTGCATGTGGACATGACGATTATATGTTTGATTGATGAATATGAATGCTTGCTGATTTAAATGAGTGCTAGAATATCTAGCACATTGCTTTGCTGCAAACATTTATTCATATTAATCGAGAAATATTCCCAGCACTCGTTGAGGGGGAATTTGACTACAATAATTTCTGTTGCTTGAACCTAGTTGGAAAAACTCTGTGTCAGATCGATAGAATAGCATAGAATTGTAAAACACAGACATTCTTCCACTTATGGTCAGCAAATGATAGTAAGCTTTGATCGCACCAAAAAGGGGGAAATTGTTGGGAATTATCCCTAAAATCTTCCTTAGGACTTATTTGTAAAAGGTTTTGTTGAATCAAACCTTATTTAGATGGTCGATCATTTGCTGAAATCTAGAGCGTCTAACACAACTTGTAAAGTCCTGTATAAGTTATACATTGAGTTGTAATAGACTAGTGTGCTATGAAGAATCCCTAGCAGACAACGAGCAGATGGAGTCAACATCCAACTCACAAGCTGCTAGAGAAACAAGCGAACAAGAATCGCCAGCATTTGGCTGAAAAGATTACTAGAATGCTAAGGAATTAGCATTCGGACCTTTCAGCATATCAATGAAGTATCAAAGTCAAAGGATCTCAAGGAATATACCTTTAGCAAAACTGGAACCGGACTGCGACTCTGACAAAAAGGACACACAAGGGACGAGACTTTCCCTAAGTAGTGTGGAAAGTACGTCTCTACTCCAAAAAGAGTTCTATCAAGTTAATCCATTCTTGGAGAAAGAAGCCGTTGTGTCTAACGGGTATGGAGATTCAAGTTTTGAATCTCCAACTATAAAAGGGCAGATTCAAGAACTGGATAGACTACTGCTTTTACGATCTGCAAGTGCTCTTTTCACTTTACTCATTCACGAAAGCTCAAGCTAAAGATTCCTTTGACAAAGTGAACTTTGAAAGCAGTCAATTGAGAGCTGTACAAAAGCTTATCTAAAAGCTCTCAACAACCACAAGTGTCGTTCATTGAAGTACTGACACTCCATTGAAGATATTCTTGATTGCATTCAAGAATATTTCAATCATTGGGATTCATTTCTTTCATAAAAGAATTCAACAGTCACTCTTGAAAAGGTTGTGACTCTCACGGGCGTAAGCCGCATACTTATTAAGTTCAGGGGCAAACTATAAAAGCCTCATTAGCGAAGGACAAGTTTTACGAAGGTGTGCCCTTGACTTGGCCGGAGCTGTGTTCAGAGAAGTTCAGACTCACGGAGGATAGCTGTCAAGTAGCCAGCCGAAAGCTCACTGCCTAGTTAACTGGAAAGGCGATTCCTTGTAATCTGTATACTTTTCTAGTGAAATTCTTAGCGTTTCGGCTAAGGAGTGGACGTAGATCTATTTGATCGAACCACTATAAATCTTGTGTGCATTTACTGTTTTATTGGTTTACTGTTCAAAGATTGATTTAAAACCTAGCAACGGAGTTGCTAGTGTATATCTGTAAACTTACTTAAGCAACAACTTGAGCTAAGAAAACATTTTGTTAACAACGATAAGTGCAAGAGACTTTAATCTATTCCGTTGCATTTCGTGTGAAGTTTTCAACACGACGACTCTGATATTTTGGGACCAACAATTCATCACAGTCAAGAATCAAAAATCTACTCCACACAAGCAATTTGAAAGAGACAGAAAATTCATCAACATTGGAAGAACTCACGGGAAGTGTATCGCTCAACTCTCAAGTGTTTAAGGAATAGATGAAAGCACTCAACAACATGTATGAAGAAATTTCTACCATAGGCTTGCAAATTTTCTAATATCTCCACTGCTAGAATGTGCACACAAGTCTAGAATCAGAAAGGACTTTCATTAGGTTGTAACGTAGGCTTTTGTGAGGGGTAGGAAAATATGGCCAAGTGACTAAAATCCATCAAGTTGTACTTCCTCAATCAATCCAAACCACCATCTAAGTTCATTCACCCTTCTCCTCAAATATATCAACAAATACACAACCTCCTTTTTTTTCTAGCTCATTTTGAATCTCTTATGCTCTTTACATAATTTTGTATTCTTTTCTTTTCAGAGAGCTTATGAGAATTCTAATTATTTCTTTGAGCTTCTTTTTCACACATCTTTTCACCACTAATTTATATTTTCTTATCTCCATATCACAATCATTCCACCCATATACCACAACTCAAGACATGAGCGAAACCAATACTTCTTCTTAATCTCATAGACAAGGAAAGAAAAATTTTGTATAGGCTCAAAAGTGGCTAACTAGGGAAAATTCAATGTGAAGGGACAGTGTTTAGGGAATTGGGCTATCAAAGATGGCCTAAGATCATTTCCTAAACTTGTGCACACTATGCAGTCTCAACACAGAAAATAGGCAAGTTCTAGAGAAATAAAAACACACATGTGAATCTCACATCAAACGAAATAAAGGCTCAAGATTCTCACACAAGGGTTCAAAAATTTTCTTCCGCAGTCAATTTCAAATCAGCTCAATCAGCATGCAAGCACAAGTATCAAATCAATCCTATCATGCGGTATTCTACATTCATAGGCATCTAACCACAATCACAATCAATTCAACTCAACCCTCAATCAATTCTAATCTCACAATCTCATTTGGGTTATTTCAAAACTCAAAAAATTTCCCCACAAAATAAAATTTTAAAATTTAAGGCAAAAATTAAAGACCAAAAGCAGAATAAATAAAAGATAGAATGTTCCATCTCTTGTCCACATCCCCCAAACTTATTTCCAACTCGAAGAGTGGGATAAGTTTGAAAATCAGACAAAAGAGGGAACGATACCTGGTAGTGGATCTCAGACATCCACTTTTATCCCCGGAGTCTTCAAATATTGCACGGCGTGAATTGTTGCAGCTGGCACTTCTCGTCGATCGACTTGAAGCCTTCTTGCGACCCTTGCTGTGGATCGAAGAGTATCACGCTGGGCTGCTCGGCGTCGATCGACGTCGAGCCGATCTCCTAATTTATTTTTTTTTTAATTACTGAAAAAATAACTGTTAGCAAAAAAATAAAAGCAGAAATTCGAAATAATAATAAGAACGAAAATTGAAAAGAAAATATGGAAAATGTTGGGTTACCTCCCAACAAGTGCTTGATTTAACGTCGCAGCTCGAAGATATCTCAAATCACTGCCAAGGAGGTCGGGTCCAGACTCGCCGACCTTTGGCATCCACCATGTAGACTTTTCGGTCTTTGATAATGGTGGTGAGCTCAGAAAAAGGAGGCATAGTTGACACTGCTACCCTTTCGTTTCCTCGCTCCCACTCAATGGCAGCTGCTTCATCTTCTTCAGACTCATCCTCTTCTTCAGTAGTGGAGATTCGATTGCACTCCGCCTTCTTCTTGTTCTTTGTCGATCACAAAGGTGATCCTCTCGTCATTCGCTCGGAGTGTGATCTCGCCGCCTCGACAGTCAATGAGAGCAGCACTAGTGTCGAGAAACTCATGCCCCAAGATCATGGGCATATTCTCGTCCTCCTTCATCTCGTGCACCACGAAATCCGCAGGAAAAATGAGATGGCCCACGCGAATGAGCACATCCTCTAGTATACCTTTCGGGCGGGACACAGACCGGTCCGCCATCTGCAGGGTGATCGTCGTGGGCCTCATCTCTCCGATGTTGAGACGCTTGTAGATGGAGTACGGCATCAGGTTGATACTGGCCCCAGTATCACATAGTACTCTCTCAAATGTGTGTCCCCCAATCTCAACCGGAATAGAGAAGCATCCAGGATCGCTTCTCTTAATGGGCACCTGCTTTTGAAGTAGCAGGCTGCACTTCTCGTGGATCTTCACCGTCTCGTTCTCCACGAACTGCTTCTTTCCACTCATCAGTTTCCAGAGGTATTTCATGTACCCCGGGATTTCCTTCAGTGCTTCGATCAGCGGGATGTTGATGCTGACCTTCTTCAGATTCTCCACAAATCTGGAGAACTTCTCGTCCTCTTTCTGCTTTGCAAACCGCTCTGGGAAAGGCAAATGAGGGAGCTGATCTTCAGACTGCTTCAACTTCGTCCCTGGAGCAGACTTTGAC
>JAPKLW010005743.1:0-19658 GCA_026898455.1 Plectranthus barbatus | reverse complement strand
TTCAAACATAAAAATTCTTCAACTCTAATATTCTCTCTCTAAAAACAAATACGCTCTCTGAAAAACGAATTATACATGAGTATTTATAATGATGAAATATGTATCAAGCATTATCTAGGATTAGATATGCATCTATCTCCAAATCAGATGAGAAACAGGATTCCCGCATGCGAGTCGACCGCTTCTGATCCTCGTCGATCGCGTCTCAACATTTTGGCTCGTCGATCGCGTCTGAATGGAATCGGTCGACGAGATCTCCTTTGCTTTGTCGATCGACTAAGGGCCTTCGTCGATCGACGAGGTCTCGAACACTGGGTCCTGATTCTTCTATTTTTCGACTAGAAACCTGCACGATTCATCAAACACGGCATTCCAAGTACAAAAACTAACTCATGCACAAAATCAAGTACAAAAACGATCTAAACACTACACAATCAGTCAAAGAACTCTAATATAAGTTAGTGAAAATCCTAACTTATCAAGCTCCATCTCCTTCTTCTTTAGTTCTTCTTCTGCTAATCTTCTTTCTTCTTCTTCTCGCTTCCTCTTCTCAGCTTCAGCGACTCTCCTTTCTTCCCCCTCTTTGATTGCAGCCAAAAAGGTGGATGAGAAGGATTGAACACTCTGCATAATCTTCTGCTGAGAATTAGCGACTTCTTCCTTCATCACGTCCATGCTCTGCTTCACACCAGACACATCACTTTTCACTTCTGCCACTTCTGCTCGGACTTCAGAGACTTTGCTCCTGACTTCCTCCACTTCCTTCCTTATATTAGCAGCCACCAACGCCACTCGTTCATGTATGGCCAGGGGAATAGTGGTGGACAGAGCATGTAGGATGGCAAAATGAACAACGTGATCAACGTAAGAATGAAAATTGTGAGAGCTTACGGGGAGAACATCAAATGAAGAGGTTGTCAGCACCAATTCTCCGCCAGTAAGAGACTCAGCATCTTCCATGTGAACATCAATTTCACCTTGAGCCATCAAGTACTCGGCCTCCTCTGCTATTCGCTCTGCTTCATCTGCCTTCCAGGCCTTTGCTTCAGCCTCAGCAAGCTCAGCAGCGCTTGCTTCATCGGCATATGCCTTCAAGTATTGAGCCTCATCTGCTAGCTGCTCGGCCTCCTCTGCGTTCCAGATCTCCTCCAGGGCCTTAGCAAGCTCAGCAGCTAGAGCTTCCTCTCGCTCAGCAGCGCGTGCAACTCTGGCTACTTGTAGGATATTATTTTCCATGAACAGTACAATCATGTTCTCCTCTTTGCTCAGCTCATGGCTCTTTTCTTGCTCTTCTTGATCTTTAGCCTCAGCCATCCGAGCCATCAATCTCTCCTTCTTTTGAGCATCACACTCAGCCTTGCGTCTGTGATACTCAGCAACTGCTTTCGCCTGTCGCTTGGATAGTTCAATCTTAGCATCCGAATAACCATAAGGAGCAAAGCTAGACCTTGGCAAGATTGAGAGGTTGAGAACAACCGATGGGCGCGAATAACCTGAAGCCTAGCAAGGACTTGCTTATCTGAGAATTGTTTAGTGTCGGACACTTGATCAATCCAATCATTGGCCCATCTCTCATCCTTTCTCCAGTGATTGAGACCCTTGGTTGTGATTACCAGCATGCGCTCTTCAAAGCAAAGTTGGTGCATAACGTAATCAAGGAATTTCCACCTTCTAAACTCTTTGTTCAACACCTTCCCTTCAGGGGTGTTCTCATCCAACTCCACATAAAAAACATTAGCTATGTCACGCTCTATCTCTGCCAACACGAACTCTTCAGTGTTAGAGATCATAGGAAAGAGATAAGCATATACCTCTTCCTCTAGAAAAACTGGCGCACACCATTGCGCTACACACCTAATCTTGAATCTCCGTCCTGGTAATCCATTGAAAGGGACTCGGAGTGTCTCGTTGTCTCTTATTGGAACTTTCCTTAGGAATCGTGCGTCATACACACCCTCAGATTCTCCATCAGAATTGGAATCGGAATAGTATGAAGCTAAGAAGCCTTCATCATTTTATTCTTCCTGCCTTGCCTTAGCAGATGATGGAATTTCAGTGCTAGGCTCAGCTCCAGCAGTCGACCTTTCCTCAGCAGTCTGCGGAATGCTAGCAACTTGCTTAACATTCTGATTCTCAGCACCATCACTGCTGGGCCGCCTTTCCTCAGCATTTGAAAATTCAGCACCGTCTTCAACAATGCTAGCACTTTGCTCAGCATTCTGACCTGACCCAGAAGTCCCAATCTCCACATTCTGAGCAGGTGGAGCAGCAGGCTCCCGAATAAGAACTCCGCTTTGGCTTTTTGGTCGTGCCGGAGCATCAAATACTCCTGCCACAATCAATGTTTGTAAATCCCTGTCAGACAACGCATCTTGCTCTGGCAAGGGAGTGGTGATGGGAAGCTGAACAACTTGCTTCCCATTGTGCTTAGCGGTTTCTTGAGCCTCATGCTCTGCCGCTAGCCTGCTAGCCTGCTCAGCAGCACGTGCAAGCAACTCAACAGCTTCTTTTGCTGCTTGCGCATCTGCGGCTTTCTTTATGGCAATCTCATCAGCAGTGGCTTTAACATGTTCAAAGTTTTGGTCCCGTGCTTCAAATGGCATCCTCTCCATTTCCTTCTTATACTTTTTCCTCTCTTGTGCCTGCTTGTTCAGCTTCTACTTTCTTTTCCTCTCCCTTAAAACTTTCAACCTTTCAATCAAAGGCTTAGAAGAAAGTGGACTTACGTTCCCTTGTGCCTCAGCAGTGGGAGTCTTCTCAGCAACTTGTTCCGCAGCAGTCGGTGTAGAAGATGTAGGCTTATCAGATGCTGCCTTTGCAGAAGCTTCTTTGTGAGCGGCTTCTTTCTCGGCCATTTTAACAAGCCTTCTTCTTGTCATCTTCTTCTTCTCGGGAGAACCAGCTTCTTTCCTTTTCCTTTTGGGTATCGCAGCTGCAACCTGACCTAAAACTTGAGCAGGGCGCTCTTCTTGCTTCTTAGCAAGAATCTCCTCTATCTGCTCTGCTGGCAGATCTCCAAGTTTCTCGATCTCAGCAAGATCTTGAAAGCATTTCTCCGTCTCTGCAGCTTTCTTAGCAACAACAATCTCCTCAGCAGTTATGGGGATTGCCTGCTCCAACTGTTGGAATGCCAACTCTGATGAATGCACGTCATCAGGAGAAATAGGAATGTTCGGGTCAACATTGGACTTCCCCTTCAGTATGATTGAGCGGGACATGTCAGCAGGGTGCGGCGCCTTCTTCGTCAGAGGAATGAAGTCTGTGGGGATCAATGCCTCGCCCCTGTCGAGCTCGTCCTTCTAAAACATAGTCTCAATAAGCTTACTTATTTTCAACCCAAAATTTACATTGGATGTGAAGATCCCTTCCTACTTGATCATCACATTCTTCTTCGCGTGGTCCAACTACGGCTCAAAAAAGAATTGCACCCAATTCCATTGGACTCCATCTACTAATGCCATCAACACAGCATACTTCTTCGCAGATAGTTCTGAATACGACCCTGCGTCGTATTGGAACATTTTAATGACCAAATCAGCGAGGAGTTTGTAATCCTCTGTGAACTGATTTGTAGGGGTAGCAACCTTCCATGGATGCTTGGCATCCTCTATTACTTCGGGCCTTTACCATTCTCCCCATCTGGCCTTCATTTCATCGGTATTCACAACTTTGTAGGTGGCAATGCGTTCGCCTGAGTTGCAAAGGCCGAACGTCTTGGCAAGAACCTCAGCCGTGACAGTAATCAATGTCCCAAAAATAGAGGTTGTAAAGGACTTGTGATCATCGGCTATCACTGCCCTGGCATAGAACTCCGAAACTATATGAGGGTGAAACCTCAATGGTTCAGCCGACATATATTGAACTACCTCCTCTTTGGCCAAGATATTCATAACCCAGTCTGGAAATTGTACAGCAGCAAGAGGTGTGTACAAGATCCTGTCCTTCATAATCTGGGCTGCTCTCTTCTAAGCATTAGAGAGCCCAGATTGCTCCTTCTTGCGAGCAAGAGTAACCAAATGAGCATATAGAATCGAATCATCGATATCCTCTTTCTTCACAATCTTCGTAAAACCCGGTGCATGCCTTTCATGTTGAGGCATGCCATCGATAGAACGTAAAACTAACTTGGGAGGGTTTTCAGGGGGATTAGGCTTTGGGGTAGAAAAGGAAGATTCAGGATTTTGAGATATGCTTGAGAAATTTGAAAGATTCAAAGGAATTTCTTAAGAGTATTTCGAAGCTTAGAAAACTAGGGATTCAAAGATGCAAAGTTCAGAAGGTTTACAAATTTGACAAAGTATGGTAAATATACCTTCTGAGTGCTGGATCTGACGGTTGGGGTAGCACCGGTTCAGATTCAATCGACAGTTCAGGAGATCTGAGACCCTTTGTATGGTAACCCACGCCCCAAAATGCTCGAGTACTTTTGACGTGTCGGCTCCTGATATGTTGCAGCCAGTTGCACGTATTAAATGCGTTGTGTCTCATACACTTAGTGGTTTGAAATTCAAAAAGTTCGCGCTTTGACTTTCTGAGATTGCTGAGAGCTTGGACTCAGCAATCTGCAAGCATCAGAATCCTTGGCAAGCGAACAATCTGCTGAGAGCTTGGACTCAGCACCCAAATCCTAGCATTCCAATATTCTAGCATCCAAATATTGATTGCTGAAACCACTTGTTGAGTATAATAGCATATCATTCTGACTAAATGCTAAGAGCTTGGACTCAGCATTCACGCGCTAGCAAGCGTCTGATCCAATTGATATAATATTATACTCCTTAGGAACTGCTGAGAGCTTGGACTCAGCATTCCACTTGTTGCACGAAATCACTTAGGATCTGCTGGAGCTAGGACTCAGCATCCACTTGCTTAGCAGCAATATCTCAGCAACAAAAATTCAGTATATAAAAAATGTATGCTTGGATACGTTTCTCTCTTTCTCTCCCAGAAAATCCAGGAAATCAGAAAACCAGAAAGAATGAGAGATTGAACTCATTCTTCCCCATCTTTTTTCAAGCTCCATGAGGCCTAACTTCAGACATAACTCTTTAAATCTGGCCTCAGCAAGCGGCTTGGTGAAGATATCAGCAAGCTGATCTTCGGTGCATATGTATTGAATATCGATATCATTCTATTCTTGATGATCTCTGATCAAATGATGTCGGATGTCAATATGCTTCGTCCTGGAATGATGTACAAGATTCTTAGTAATGCACCTAGCACTATTGTTGTCGCAGTAGATTAGCACGCATTCTGGAGCAATATCATATTCTTGAAGTTGCTGCCTAATCCACAACACTTGCGCACAACAACTTGTGGCTGCTACATATTCTGCTTCGGTTGTAGACATAGCCACAGAGTGCTATTTCTTGCTAAACCAACTGATTAGCTTATGTCCAAGGAATTGGCAGGTGCCACTCGTGCTCTTTCGATCAATCTTGCACCCTCCAAAGTTTGAGTACGAATAACCACTGTGTGCTAACCCATCAGACCTTGGGTACCAAATTCCTAGACCTTCTTTACACTTAAGGTATCGAATAATCCTCTTAGAAACATCCAAATGCGACTTCTTAGGATTTGCTTGATATCTCGCGCAGACTCCTACGACATAGGAAATATCTGGTCTGCTAGCCGTATGATATAGTAAGGATCCGATAATACCTCTATAGAGAGTAGGATTCACAGGTTCTCTTCCTTCATCAAGAGAAATCTGGCAGTCCGTGCTTATGAGAATCCTTAAGCTCTTCGTCTTCTCTAGACTATACTTAGCAATCGCATCTCTTGTATACTTCCTCTGATGAATAAAGATCCCTTCACTCGATTGCTGCATTTGAAGTCCCAGAAAATAAGACATCTTCCCCATCATGCTCATCTGGAAATTACTTTGCATTAGCTCTGAGAACTTCTCACGTAGCACTGAATTCTTAGAGCCTAAGATAATGTCATCGACATATATCTGCAAAAGTAAAATGCTTCCTTCATCCTTGATGCGAAAGAGAGTTTGATCGATCTTCCCTTTCTTGAATCCATTGTCCAACAGAAACTTAGACAAGGTTCCATACCACGCTCTCGGTGCCTGCTTCAAACCATATAAGGCTTTCTTGAGCCTATAAACTTGGTTTCCTTGCTCAAAGCCTAGTGGTTGCTCAACATACACTTCTTCTTTGAGCTCACCATTTAGAAAGGCACTTTTCACGTCCATCTGCAGGATTGAAAACTCATTATGGGCAGCATATGCGAGGAACAACCTGTAGGGATTTATCGTGAACCGAATCACAAAATCCAAATGAATCGGATCGATTTATAGATATTGCTCATAACAACAATTCACAAAACCTAGCATGCTCCTATGAATTTAATTCATGGATAAAGGGATTACCGTTATTCCGTAGAGCCTGATCCGATCTTTCACGTTTGAATATCCAACTTTAAATTCAACCACGCGATTCGATTAAATTTACGGAAACATAAATTTGAAATCTAATTTCTAGATTAATCGAAAACAATGAAAATAAGAGAAAGAAAAATCTTGTTCTCCAGATCAGATCTTCAGGGTTGTATCCCAATGCTGTTCAGATCTGCTACTGGTGAGGATTCCATAGATCTGTATCAGTAGGCCAGAGTCGAAAATCCTTCTCCTCTCTCTACTGCTATGTGCCGCCCTTTCTCTCTGATCTAGGGTTTTGACTGATTTTGAATAATCACAAAGTGGCTGGGGTTTTAGAGAGTGAGAGGTCTATTTATAGACCCAGGGTTTTATCCCTAATGGGCTACTGGGCTCAATTCAGCATATATTACTTGGGCCAGTCCTGGGACCTAATGCAAATAATAAAGTGGGCCTATAAATTAATTAATTCCCATGTCCACAACCCATCACACAATTAATTAATTAATATTAATTCTTTTTCACCACAAAATTAATACTGACCTTCCCCTTTATTACCACGTTATGAGAACGGACTACATTAATTGAGAATCCCCATATTTAAGGTTACCGGACATTCATTAATTAATCAGAGCTTCTGACAAGCTCTATCTACAATTAATTAATATCTTATTATTCCTGAGTAGTACCACTCAATCCTTATCACTCATGCCTGAACTTAATCAGCCTGTAGGATTTTGGCACGATGAATGTCATTGAGCTCCTCAGGGAATGTCCCCATCCTATTACTCAGATATGGTTACCTAAACCCAGTCCCAGGCAGTACTACATGAACTGCTGTTACCCAAGATGCGGATATACGAGCACGTTACTTAGGCTCTCCACCATGGCAAGTCAAAGCAACAGTCAATCCGTGCAAACCCCTGAACCTTCGTTAGGGTTTGGACTCAATTAATAACGAGATCTTATATTCGCTGATGTTAGACAGTCGAATACATCTCACTGCGGTCCATCAATACGCCACCCTTGCATACTAGCATGTCAAGTAACCAAGACAGACAACTTATTTCCGACAATGCCGCAGCCATCCGGACATACATATCCTCATACGCTGTCTCGACTGTGATCAGGTTTATGTCTCACTAGGTCAAGTGATCATACTGTCTTTCGCGATCTACTACACGCCGTATGATCATCCCTATCAGTGAGACAAGAGGATACCATTGTTACATACATGTAAGTTTGTTTGACAGATAGGAGAAATAAACTGTTGTATACTCTTTGTAATAAATGCTTTCAGTATACAAAACCTATCACAACCTTATTCTGACAATGCCGCAGCCATCCGGACAGACGTATCCTCATACGCTGTCTCGACTGTGATCAGGTTTATGTCTCACTAGGTCAAGTGATCATACTGTCTTTCGCGATCTACTATACGCCGTATGATCATCCCTATCAGTGAGACAAGAGGATACCATTGTTACATACATGTAAGTTTGTTTGATAGATAGGAGAAATAAACCGTTGTATACTCATTGTAATAAATGCTTTCAGTATACAAAACCCATCACAACCTTATTGCTTCCACTCGGGCTACTGGAGCAAACGTCTCATCATAATCAATTCCTTCGCATTGCCTGTATCCTTTGGCTACTAGATGCGCTTTAATTTGGATGACTGTTCCCGATTCATCCTTCTTGTTCTTGAACACCCATTTCGTCCCAATGACGCTTTGGTGTTCGGGTCTATCAACAAGATCCCAAACATGATTGCGTGTGAACTCTGCTAGCTCCTCCTGCATAGCATTCACCCAATCTGGAGATTGTAGAGCATCTTCAACCTTCGTAGGCTCTTCATGCGATATATAACACGCTAACATCACATTTCCTTGTCACGTCCTTACTGGATCATTGGCGTCATCAATGATAGCATCTTGTGGGTGATCTCGTAGCCATCTCGGTCTTAGATTGCTGGTTGCTGGGGTTGCATTGATAGCTTTGCCTGCTGAATTGTTCTCTGCTAGAACATTCTCCTCGGCAATTACTTGAGGTTCAGCATTCTGCACCTCAGCATTCTGCACCTCAGCATTCGGCATCTCAGCAACAGGAATCTCAGCATTCTGGACTTCAGCATTCCGGATCACAGCATTTGGAATTTCAGCATCGTCCTTAGCGATCTCCTCAGCAGCACCCAATCTTCCTTCAGCAACTCGTCCTTGATCTGGAATTTCTTCATCTTCTTCTTCGAGCGATCCCAAAATCTCTAAATTATCATTAAGATAAATTTGGTTGGTGGCCTCAGCATGATCATTAGCATCATCGGCCGGTTCAACAATTTGGTTACCTGCAGAATGCTCCTGAGATGGATTACAATCACTCATTGACTTAGTCAGATCAATCTGCATATTTTCGAAAGAATTCAAGATAGATTGATCATGGACATCATTAGCCTCATGATTTGCATCATTTTTCTCTCTAATAATCCTGCGCACTAGAGTAAACTCATCAAAAATAACATTGAATGCTATTTCCACAACTTGAGTCGTCTTGTTTAACACTCTATGCCTTTGTGAGTAGGATGTCCGTATCCAAGGAGCACACCTTCATCAGACTTAGACGAAAAAGTGTTAAGCTTTGACTTCTCGTTGTTATGAATATAACATGTCGAACCAAAAGCACGAAGATGAGTAAGAGAAGGCTTACGACCATTGTACACTGGAGTTTTGTTGAATCTACCATTGATTGCACTCCTATTTTGAGTGTAGCATGCAGTCATGACTGCTTTGCCGCAATACTTTCCACTCAAACCAGAGTCGGCTAGCATCGATCACACTGCTTCCTTCAAGGTCCTGTTCCTTCTCTCTGCTAGACCATTCTGCTGGGGGGTCCTAGCAGTGGATTTCTCATGCCCGATTCCAGCTTCGGCACAAAAATCCATTAAAATCCCATTGTAAAATTCAGTCCCGTTGTCTGATCGGATTCTTTTAACGGTGACCTCTTTGTTATTCTACTCCTTGAGGATCAGCTCTGGTAGGATGAGTTTTACTTCATCCTTGGTCTTTAGCAATCTGACCCAAGTGTACCTGGAAAAGTTATCTACAACCAAGATCAAGCCACGATCCTGATGCTCAAATTTGTGCAACATGCTTGTAGAATTTGTCAAAACGATCAATTTGATATAAAATATCAAAGATTTCCATTGAGTGTGGATGAAGATATGGAGGTTTATAAAGACTCTTCAGTTAAGGATTCATATTTTGATTACCAATCAAGCCACGATTCCGATGTCCAAATGTGTGCAAAATACATGTATTTATGATTGAGACGATTGATTTGATACAAGGTTTCAAAGAGTTCCGTCTAGTGTGGAGGAAGAGATCGAGCCCACTAAGCTCGCCGACCCAAACAGCCACCGGCCCAAAAGTTGCAAGCCCGCTTGACTCAAAATCGCCTAAGGCAAGAGATCGAGCGCCATGATACCGACCATGTTTGGGGGTCGGTGGCGAGGAGGGTAAGACTCCTCATGAAAGTCTAGCGGCGCATGACTATTACAAACCCTAACCGATCCAAAAAATCCCGGGATCATTCCTATATTCACGAAGAGTGGTGTGTGTGAAATACACTAGTGCAAGTGCACACTATCAAGTAATATCTAGAAGTACTCCAGAGTTGAATCCCACATAGAGTTCCTTATGTGTAGGATTGTGCACACATTAACATGCAAAAGATCAACTCAATATTTGTTTTCAGATCTAAATTAGTAATCAAAAGGATAATGGAATTAACAGTAAATTAAATCAAACATTAATGCAGTAAACTCACGAACAGGGGAATGAAAAGTAACTAAGCTTGATAACAGTGCTATGCTAATAAAGATGCTACAACATTAACCTAGCATGAATCTCAGTTGCTAACCCAACTATCTCAACTCAGTTTTCCAAAGGAAGCTGATGTGCCTCTATTCATCATAACTACCATATTCCTATGTAAGTAAGATAAATATACAGCCAAATCAGAGCTCGGGGTTTCACCTAGCAAACTAGATCTAGACATATTCCTATGCTCTAGATTCAAACTTCAATCAAGGCTCTCTCTGAGATTAACCTTTCCAGAATCAATCCAGAAATATATCTAAACTATTGTGATCAAGCACAACAAGATAAACATAACAAAACACCAAGATTAAACAGAGATTAAGCTCGATTAAAGTGCAGATAGAGAAAACTCAATGCATAGCAAGTTAACAACCCAAGTCAACAAGTTTAGCTCATGGCTAGAGTGAGAAAAAGAGACATAATCTTCCAATTACAGCTCAACATCTCTCTAGAACAGTAAACTAAATAATAGAAATAAAGATAAAAGGAAGTTAGACAAGATTGAAGGCGAATTTGGTAGCTTCTCTCCTGAGAGCTCCACACTCCACACTCCACTCCCTCAGCTATCTTCCACTCCAGCTGCGTTCCCTTCTCCTGACAGTCCCCAAGCACACAGATACAAAAAAATTGCTCTCAAAATGTGTTCTCCCCCCTTTTATAGGTGGATCCTCCTCCAAAAATAGGTTTTTAGGTTTCCCAAATTAGATGCAACTTGCCATAAATGACCCTCAGTGATGTGGCATCTTAGTCAGCTGCTTTAATTCCCCAGCTCAGCTCAGCATTAAGTCCATGACAGCAGTGAACAAGTGGCCCATTTGAGCTGCTACTTTCTGTCTCCCAGACTTTCTCTTTCTAGTCTGGTATCCATGCTAACTTCATGCTGCAGCATCTTCACTCGGCATGTTCACTTTCTTTTGGAATTTATACTTGATGCTTATCCTGCATTATTTTATACTAAACTAGACACAAAATAGTTAATTTCCAACAACTATTCCTCTAAACACCAATCATGCATAAACATGTTTATTTAAACCTAAACTCGACTTAAACAAGACTCAAAGGACTCGAATTTATTAATATAAAAGCATAAATATAACTCTTATGAGAGAGTTATCACACCCCAAACTTGAACCTTTACTCGTCCTCAAGTAAACAAAATAACACAAAATCAACAAGGCTTAAGAGTAGCTCTGTGCTTTCAGTATGGAACCCATTCAACTCTCAATCAAATGGAAGAATATTAGCTATAACCACAAACCATAAGCATAACAACACATCATCTCATCATACTTCTTAATAGTTTAGCAAGTAAATTCCTCCAGCGCATATAATCCAACCCTCATGAGACTTATTCAATAGCAAACATGAAATAAGCTAAACAAGAATCTCACACATTTCATTGCACAAGTCATCATGATCATCAAGCCTACTTTTCTTTTCTCCACAATGGATTACATGCAGACCTCTCCACTAATGGTGTTCTCAAATCCAAAGGATCAGAAGGACTTTTCAGCTTGTAATGATAGGTTAGGGTCAAGGTTGGATAATATGGATAAAGTGACTAGATCATGAGCATTCCCAAGACTTCTACACCTATCTTTCATCCACAAATTTCACCCAGGGTGGTACCTCACTAATTCCTGTCAAACCCTCTATTGCCTTTATTTTCTTTGCTTTTTTTTTCTTTTTTTTATTAGAGCAACATAACTCGATTTTGTTTTCTCTTTCTTTTTTTTTGGTTATTTTTTTCGATCAATAACAAGTCATAGTAGATTTTTTTCAAGGCACCCTCACCCCCAAACTTAGAACCAACATTGTCCTCAATGTTGCAAAAGAACCTAAGAATGCTCATAAGGGTGCAAAAATATTAAGAAAGAATGGATAAAAGGGGTAATAATATTACGAGGGTAAACAAAGAAACAAGCAATAAGGCGCAAAATAGGAACAAAGGAATGCATTATTTAAGTGAGGTCACACACGACCAAGGATGTAATTAAACAAAGATGGCCTTCATCATATCCAAAGGAAATAATCACACAAAATTTCGCCTCAAGGTAAACACAAATCCAATGCAGAGGTAGGTTCTCACAATCCTCAGCAAGCTATATGAAAGCATGATCACCTTGAAAAACTTAATCATGTACAAAATATTTTTTTTCTTTTTTTTTCGAAACATGCTAAGCACATGCTACAGCAGGGAGGATTACTGAACATTTTGGAATTCAACTAGCTAAAACACGAGAAATATTTTGAGATAAGTATCGTGTTGCAGATGAGTATGGCCACAAGCTAAGAATGTGAGGGGCAATCTCATCATCGAGCATGAGATCCAGCACGATAACACGAACCACTTCTTAAGCCAAACATAACAAAAGACAAAACATAGATAAACAACCACAAAAGTAAACAACATCCAGACAAAGTAAAATCAAGTACAACCCCATAGAAAAGTAGAGAGATAGGGACAGAAACAACCAGAAGTCCTGCATAGGGAGGAGAATTATCAACTGCTTGAGGTTGAGGCTGGGTAGTGATAGGGGTATTGTGCCTTTTTTTTTAAAGAGGTTGAGCTGCTGGAATAAGCAAAAATCTAGAGCTGGGTAAAGGTGGAGCTGCAGATTTTCATAGTGCCCGTGCCTTTGTCCTCATTATGAACTTTTTATTTGCCCATTGATAATGAAACTAGACAAGAAAACATCAGTGAAATGCAAGGGGTTAGATGTAAGCCCCCACAACATTTATTTGTACCAACATAAATGCATCATGATATTAAGAACTGAAAAAGATAGCACTAGAAGAACAAGAATGGAGCACTACAATTCTCAACAAACTCTCAACATATGAAATACCAAAATCTCCCCCAAACATAGCTCACAGACAAGCTAAAATTGCACCTCACAGACTCAACTCTCAATCAAAACCACAAATACATTTTTTTTAGTTTTTTTTTTAATTTTAAAATTAAGGACCATTTAAACAGAAAAAAAAATGCAAGTAAGCAGTAAAGGAATAAAAATTATTTACAAACAATCAGCTAGGGTTGTCTTAAAGAGGTGAACCTTAAGCACAAGATAACCCGGAGTACCTTCTCCTCATGATTTGGCCCCATTGGTGGAAGTCTTCTTCTGGTTGACAATTCCACCAAAGTGTTGATTAACTCCCTGCCTTTTCGCCTTAAAATCTCTCCCAAAATTTCCTTCTTTCGATTCCATAATTATTTTCCTGGTATAATTGTCTTGTTGTTGTTCCACAAAACCATTGCAACCTTCATTCAGTAATATCTCATCCTTATAACTCAGAGAAGTAAACTCATCACCCATGTACCAAACATCAAGGGGTTTTGAATTTTTCATTGGTAATTTCTCATTTTCCTCCAATTCATCAAACTCCAAATGAGGCAACATGGTATTCAACACCAATTCTGATTTTTGAATGCCAAGTGTAGGAATCTGAAATTCCCCTTGTGACAACTCAAGCACGTCAGACTTTAGAAAGTCTCGTATCTTACTACCCTCTGACTCAAGCCAAGAAAATTGATCCTCAATATAATCTCCCAGCTCTTGAGTTTCTAGATAATAACTCTCAACTAGCTCCAACTCAGTACACACTCCTTCGAGTCTTTCTTCAGCAAGAGCATTCAAGATTTTCTTCAATTGTGCATCCCCACTTTGCTTTTTGAATCTTTGTGGAAAATTGGATATAGGGGAACAAATTGAATAGCAGAGGTCTGATACTGAGGCCATGCTGCAGCATCGGATGTAGCATCCGACTTTGCCTGAATCTCAAGTTCTTTCTCAGCAGACTTCTCACCCTTTTGGATTGAAGATGATTCAGCTCTCTCTCCTTGAATAGGGGATGAGCTTCCAAGTTGCTTGCCTTTCCTCAGTATTAGTGCATTGGAATGCTCTTTCTCTGCCCTTTGATTGACATTATCACTCGGTAATGAACCTTGTGGTATATTTTTCAGCTTACTGGAAAATTGCCCAACTTGCACTTCCAGATTTTTAATCGAAGCTTCTTGACTCTGATTTCTTGCTTCAATCTTCATAATGAATTCTTTCATCAAAGCTTTCAAAGAATAAATTTCATTTTGTGCTGAAGCTTGATCTTGTCTCATTTGTTGTGGCTGTTGGAAACCTGGTTGTATTCTTTGCTTGAATGATGGTTGGGTTGCAGCAGATATAGCTCCTTGATCTGACCATGAAGAGTTAGGGTGTTGATTCCCCATGTAGCACACCGAAGCAGGATTCCAATGACAACTATAAAAATGATTACGCTCACCACAATAAACACAAGAGACATGAGATGTGACATTATTAACCACTTGTTATTGTGGTGGCAAACTTTCTGAACTTAATTTCTTGTCAATATTCTTCATCATATTCCCCATAGATTCCATTTGAGCTGTAAGAGCTGACAATACATCAGTATCATGAATCCCAGTTCCTTTTCCATGTTGGTGCAGCTCTAGTATTTGCCCTCTGAAAATTGTTTTTGGAGATTCTTTCCAAATTTTCAAATGCATCATTGTAAGTTTTGGATAGAAAAGCACCATTGGCTGAAACATCCAAAATATTCGAGAAGAAGCATCCAGACCATTGTAAAAAGTTGCCATCTGCATGTAGTGAGGAATTTCATGGTGTGGACATTTCCTTAACAGATCCTTAAATTGTTCCCATGCTTTGCTCACTGATTCCTCCTCTTGCTTGAAGGATATGATCTCATTCCGGAACTTGGCATTCAACTCAAAATGATTAGCTTCAACTTCAGGTTGTATGATGTTTGGGTTCAGCTCCTCAAACAATGGGTAAGCATATACTATATTAGCCCTTTCTTTATTATCAATCATAGCAGATACATTCCCCAGATTTTGCACTCCATTTCCTGCTCCTAGATTAACCATTGTAGTCCTCTTTTTCCTCTGTCTTCTTCTATTCCTTCTGAAGGTTCTTTCAATTTTCGGATCAAACAACTGAATTTCAGGTGGTTTTCATTTGGTTCATGCACAGGGCACACCAGAAAATCAGCAACAACTTCAATAACTATTTTTTTTTTCTAGAATACTAAAATTAACCATAATTGCAGTTAAAATAGCAACAAGATTCTATGGCACTCCCTGGCAACGGCGCCAAAAACTTGGTGTGTGTGAAATACACTAGTGCAAGTGCACACTATCAAGTAATATCTAGAAGTACTCCAGAGTCGAATCCCACAGAGAGTGCCTTATGTGTAGAATCGTGCACACATTAACATGCAAAAGATCAACTCAATATTTGTTTTCAGATCTAAATTAGTAATCAAAATGATAATGGAATTAACAGGAAATTAAAACAAATTTAAATGCGATAAACTCGCGAACGGGGGAATGAAAAGTAACTTAGGTTGATAACAGTGCTATGCTAATAAAGATGCTACAACATTAACCTAGCATAAATCTTAGTTGCTAACCCAACTATCTCAGCTCAGTTTTCCAAAAGTTGCTGATGTGCCTTTATTCATCATAACTACCATATTCCTATGTAAGTAATATAAATATACAGCCAAACCAGAGCTCGGGGTTCCACCTAGCGTACTAGATCTAGACATATTCCTATGCTTTAGATTCAAGCTTAAATCAAGGCTTTCTCCTGAGATTAACCTTTCCAGAATCAATCCAAAAATATATCTAAACTATGGTGATCTAGCACAAGAAGATAAACATAACAAAACACCAAGATTAAATAGAGATTCAGCTCGATTAAATTGCAGATAGAGAAAGATCAATGCATTGCAAGTTAACAACCCAAGTCAACAAGTTTAGCTCATGGCTAGAGTGAGAAAAAGAGGCATAATCTTCCAATTACAGCTCAACTTCTCTCTAGAACAGTAAACTAAAATAATAGAAATAAAGATAAAAGGAAGTTAGCCAAGATTGAAGGCGAATTTGGTAGCTTCTCTCCCGAGAGCTCCACACTCCACACTCCACTCCCTCAGCTATCTTCCACTCCTGCTGCGTTCCTTCTCCAGACAATCCCCAAGCACACAGATACCAAAAAATTGCTCCCAAAATGTGTTCTCTCCCCTTTTATAGGTGGCTCCTCCTCCAAAAATAGGTTTTTAGGTTTCCCAAATTAGATGGAACTTGCCATAATGACCCTCAGTGATGTGGCATCTTAGTCAGCAGCTTTAATTTTCCCAGCTCAGCTCAGCATTAAGTTGTCCATGTCAGCAGTGAACAAGTGGCCCATGTCAGCATTAAGTTGTCCACTGGTTTGTTAGCCTGCGAAAGAATTCCATTTCAACCTTCTCAAAGCTACACTACGCCTTTAGAAAGCAGTACTCTAACTGCAGGTGCGTGGCCACGCACCCTGATGCACTCAACAATATGCGTATAAGAAAAGGGGAGTCGTTGAGGTCATATGTCTGGTGGTTCAACCGCGAACTCGCATCAATCCCCCATTGTCCTCTCCAGACTGCGGTCTAAGCATTCAAGAACGACCTCCACAACCCATCTAAGCTGTATCGCGACCTGGCCATCCGTCCGTGTTATGACATGGATTCGGTGCTCGCCAAGGCGTGGGTAGAAATTAATTGGGAAGAGGACAAACCAAACCGTATCGCTCGCATGAACAAGCAAAAGACGGACGAGCTCGCTGAAGCACAAAAGCGGGAGCGACTGAGGCCTGAGTCATCGAGCTTGAGGTACGTGGATCGCCATGACTATTTAAATGACCGACAATAGAGAAGGGATCACCCCTATAGTCAAACACCCCGGGTCAGTGAAGTGGCTTTGGTCCCCAACAACCTGAGCATCGACCAGAACTATCTGGTCAATAACCTCCTCAAAAACTTGGGGAATGCAGTGAAATGGCCCAAAAAAATAAAGTCAGACCCAAAGTTGTGTGATCTGAAGAAATTCTGTGACTTCCACAATGATCACGGGCACAAGACGGAGGAATGTCAGGCACTACACTAAGAAGTCCTTGAACTACTAAATAATGAGTTCTTAACGGAATACTTAACGAACAAAGGAAAGAATACTTGGACAAGAGGGAGGCAAGCAAACTCGCCCAAGGGCGCAGAGCTTCAAAACAAACCACCATAGGCAGAATGGACAGTTCATGTTATTATAGGGGGATCGAAAGTAAGTGGAAGGTCATAGTCAGCTGCAAAAAGAGCTAGACAAGCCCTAAACCATGGGACCCAGGGTGAAAACTTCACATTGGAGCATAAGGACATCAAATTCACTTGCGACGATGCGCCTGACCTCGTCCACTCTTATTAGGGATTGATGTAGAAATACCACCTTTAATTTGATGTTTTGATGTGTCAAAACTGTGTACCAAAGTTTAGGCCTTAGAGTTCTTACCTCATGTAATCATTGTATAGGATGATCGAGTTGTAATAGTCTAGGAGAAGAAAACTGTCAAAAACCGTGGAACAATTTTTGAAGTGGAAGCCGTCCAGATGAGAAAACTATCAATGATAATGGACGAGAAAACTGTGCAGAGTATTGGACGAGAAAAACTATGTAGATAGTTTTTTTAACTATCAAGGGTCGTATAACAAAGAAAATTGTGGACACAGTTTTCATAAAGAAACTAACGAGAGGCGCTCGAAGTTTTAGACTAGGACAGTTTCACGTCAAAGAAACACGTGAAAGATAAGATGTCGAACAGTCATAAAAGAGCATTGAAGATTCAATGATAAGGAACGTAGATACACTCAGTTATGACTGGAGTACAACGTTGTTCGAGTCTGACACACCAAGTACAAACTGGCCCTCCAAAAATCATGGCAGTGATTCAGAAAAGGCAGAGGAGCAGGTCTACTGTACAGAGAATGATAGACATTGATTGGAAATCCTTCGAAATGTCTCTACCGATTATTTTCTATAGATTTAACTATAAATAGCAGAGACTAGAGAGACAAAAAAAAAATGATCTGAACGCTTACAAACCTTGCCGTCACTCTGCCGAATTCAAAGCTCAAGCATTTAAAGCTCTTTAGCGAGAAGACATTAACTCCGTGGTTCATTTATTGAACATGAGGCATTATAGCTTAAGGAATCTTTAGAGATTCACCATGTGACCTTTGTGTACACGAGGATTAAGTCTTTCGACTTACTCTCCTTCCTTGGTGTTATTACTTTTAAGTAAGAACACAACAACATGACTGTAGGAACTGAGTCTACAATAGGCGACATGAATCGCCATTTATTAAAACTCCGGATTCGATTTATGGATATCAAAATAAATGTCATGACAAACAGTGAATGCCCTATGCATGCTCCTATTTAATTTAATTCGTAGATTCAAAGGAACACCTGAGACTCCAAGGACTGATCAACAGATCTAGATCGATGATGGAAATGAAGATGGTGCAGATCTGGATCTAGAATCGATCAAAATGATGGTGTTCCTACAGATCTGATCTTGTGATCTGTTCCCTTGCTCGATCCGGAAATCTGGTGAGGATACGCTACCGGATCTACTGCCGCCCACTCTATCATAATCTCTCTAGGGTTTCTAATTTGAAACTTAAACTTATGTGGGAAAATGAGAGATTCATCTATTTATATAGATCTGAGAATGGGCTATTAGGGTTTAATAAACCCTAATGGGCTCTGAGCAGTGTTGGGCCAGACCAGGGATCAAATGCAAATAATAAAGTGGGCCTCCTATTAATTAATTCCATGTTCAACCCAGAACATAATTAATTAATAAACATTAATTCATGCCACCAGAGAATTAATGCTGACCTACCCCTTTATTACCACGTTATTAGGAACGGGTTGCATTGACTTGGTTAATCCCCATATTTAAGGTTTCAGACATTCATTAATTAATTCAGTGTATGACAATTAGCTGTAATTAATTAATCTATTATTATTCCTGAGTAGTACCACTCAACCCTTATCGCTTATGCTTGAATCAATGATTCAGCCTACAGGACTTAGCATAACGAACCTCGTGAGCTTCCCAGGGAATGTCACCATCCTGAAACGGATATGGTTATCTAAATCCAGCCTGAGGAAACCCCACACAAGCTGCCATCACCCAAGATGTAGATATACGAGTACATGTAAGACTCTCCACCATAGCAAGTCAAAGTGACAGTCAACCCATGTGTGCCCCTCAGCTTTCAATAGACTTTAGATCCGACCAAGTTACCGAGATCTTTACTCATTCATATGTCAAGTAGAATGGTTCATCTCACTGTTGATCCTATCAATACATTGAGATGTACCGGTCACACAAAGCAGTCAAGATAAACCACTTATGGACTTGTGTGCCGCAGCCTAAACCGACAGCCAAACCAGAAACTGTCTCAGCTGTGATAACTATTTATATCTCGCTAGGTCGAACGATCTATACGATCTTCTGTGATCTCTTACACACCGTATGATCTCCCTAT
>JAPKLW010005742.1:0-19662 GCA_026898455.1 Plectranthus barbatus | reverse complement strand
GCTGCCAGATATTTCTTGATGAGCAAGGGGAATCAGTTGATCCTACTGTTTACCGAGGAATTATTGGATCACTCCTCTATCTCACTGCCAGCAGACCCGACATTTCTTATTCAGTCGGAGTGTGTGCCAGATTTCAAGCTAATCCTAAGAAGTCACACATGGAAGCTGCTAAACGGATTGTGAAATATCTGAAGGGGACAGAATCTCTTGGAATATGGTATCCCAGAAATGATGAGCTTACGCTTATCGGATATTCAGACTCAGATTTCGCTGGATGCCGTATTGACCGCAAAAGTACCAGTGGTACGTGTCAGTTTCTCGGACACAAGCTGATTAGCTGGTTCAGCAAGAAGCAGCACTCTGTAGCTACTTCTACCACTGAGGCTGAGTATGTTGCCGCTGCCAGTTGCTGTGCTCAAATTATTTGGCTCAAGCAACAACTGGCTGATTATGAAGTGGACACTGGCTGTGTTCCTATTTATTGCGACAACAACAGTGCTATGTGCATCACGAAGAATCCGGTTCATCACTCCAGGACCAAGCACATAGACATTCGACATCACTTCATTCGTGATCATGTCGAGAAGAAGGATGTCAGCGTGGACTACATTCGTACTGAGGATCAACTGGCTGACATCTTCACAAAGCCCCTGCCAGAAGCAAGATTCAAGGAGTTGTGCATCAAACTCGGTCTTATGGAGATTGATACGAGCCTTAATGATGAGGAAGAATGAGTCCAAGCTCTCATTCTGTTCTTGATCTTCTGGTGAATGCTGATTACGACTGAGTCCAAGCTCTTAGTCGTTTCACATTCCTCGTATGTTGTTTCTCAACAAGTGGTGTCTTTCAACCACAGGTGGTATCTACTGGCGGAACTTATTCCTCAATTGTCAGCTTTTATCTTCCGCTGAAGCGAAATTGGGTCCCAGCTGCCACCTTCTAGCAGTGTTGAAGAAATGGATCCACTTCCAGTTGCCAGCAGATAACTGGTGGTCATTCCCACGACTGGCGAAAATTGAGTCCAAGCTCTCAATTTGGTTAAGGTCGCCAGTCTGATCATCAAGTGGTATCAGTTGCTAACTGATGAGTTTGCCAGCAGGACGTGCTACCAGCAAGTGGTTGATTTCTCAAGTGGTCTCAGTTGATAACTGATGATGTATATCTACAAGGGAGTATCAGCTGCTAACTGAAGAAATTATCATCAAGTGGAGAAATGGCTCTTCATTAAGTGGTATCAGTTGCTAACTGATGAGTTTGCCAGCAGAATGTATTATAAGCATGTGGTATCAGTTGCCAACTGATGAAGAGGCCAACCAGTTAGGGGGAAGTATGCAACTGGCGTATGCTGGTGATGCCCAGCCAAGCCAGCTGTCGCAGAAATGGCGGGATCGTTCGAATCCGATAGCGTATGCGGATCTCCGAATTTAATGCGGCATTTAATGCCACATTTAATGTGCACAGTGGCTGCGCAGTCCGACTTTTGGTTTCCACCAATCACTGAGCGCCACGTCAGCTACACGGCGCGCCCCACGTCAGCACGACCGCGCACGTCAACACAGGGAATCGGGCCTGCTGATGACCGTAGATCTCCGCGTGCTGAGCGTTGATCCTGGTCGTAGATTCCTGCATGGACTCGAGTATAAATACTCGAGGTCCCTCACCGGAGAAACCTTTTTACGATCCTTCACATTTTTTCCAGCCCTAATCTCTCTCATTCTCTCTCAAAATTCTTAAGTTTCCTGAGATTATGGCTTCATCTTCACGCCCCCCAACTGATAATCCCCCGGAAGACAACCCACCTTCCACATCTTCATCGTCTGGTGAGCCCAGACTTCCAGTTCCCGAGCAGCACATGCCGACGTACACCGGCATTGTGAAGATTGAAGATATAGATTATACTCTTCCGTTCGCTCGACTGGTTCAGCTGAACAAGCCGGCAACCAGGGCTCAGCTCTCGAACGCACAAATGAGGGCAGCGCAAGTTCAGAAAGAAAAGATTCTGAACGAGAAACTGGCGCGCAAGAATTATGGGGAGGAGTTGATCGAGATGATCGACCGGGAAGGCCTTCGTCAGTATTTGACAGCAAGGCCCGAGACCTTCCATCCGCACATGGTAGCCGAGTTTTACGCTCGGGCCGTGGTTGCTGACGACAGGAGGTCGTTCACTACATCGGTGTTCGGCCACCTGATCACCGTTACCGCCGAATACCTCGCCAATCTCTTCGGCCTGAGGAATGAAGGAGAGGAAGTCGCCACGTATCATCAGGATGATACGGTGGAATTCCGAAGGAGGTGGACACAATGGAAGAGGGACGAAGTCACCGTCTTCCGGACTGGTATGAGGAAGTCGGAGATGGATGACTGGTGGCAGATGGTGTGCGACGTCGTTGTCAGGATGTTGCAGTGCGAAGTCGGATCCTACGCCGAGCTGAGCTTGCGCAAGTTTTCGGTGATGTGCGCGCTGGTTGATGGGATTGAGGGCAACTGGGCCGAGTTCTTCTTTGGCCGGTTGCTGGAGAATGTAGCCAGGAACGCCAACATTCCAATTGATGGGACGTTCGCTCACTCCGTATCCTTTGGGCTGCGGATCAGCCATATCCTGGAGATGGAGATTGGCGATGGAGTGGACCAGGGGGAACAACTGGTGAGTTCGGACTTCATTCCGCCCACCAAGGAGCAGGCCAAGCTGCCTCGCCCTGACTACCACAAGCCGCGGAGGCTGAGGGGAAAGTCAGCAGTGGATCCAGCTGAGGTCGTCTCGGAGGAAGAAGAGGAGGATAAGGGGGAACAGGTGCCAGTCATGGCACAGCCGCTGACGGAGAAGGCAAGGGCCGAGCTGAAAAGAAAGATGGAGACTGAGTCTCTTTTTACTCAAATGGAGGAGGCGGAAGTGGATGCTTCTGGCAGTCGCCCTCAGCCAGTTCAGCAGGTGCCAGTCACCAAGAAGACCTCCCGCAAGAAGCCTAAGACTTCTCAGCATCAGCAGCCACATCAGGCACTGGTTCTTGGTCCCGCTCCAAGGAACATATTGGGACAGACCCAGGAGGAGCAGCTGGAGATTATGACCCGGAAGAGGAAGAGGGTCCAAACCAGAGCTCAGCTGGTGATGGAGCAAACTAAGAAGGAGAGAAGTGCCTCCATTGTCAGGAGGAAGCAAGCCAAGGCAAGGCTGAAGGCCTTGGCAGCCCAGCGAAAATTAGAGGCTGAGCTGGCAGCCCGCGATGAAGCCTATGCCAAGGTGCAGGCAGAGCATGAAGCCAGGCGCCAGGAGGAGCTGGCTGAACAGCTGAGGCTGGCAAGCAAGGGCAAAGGAAAGGCTGATGAAAGTCCAAGTGCCAGCCCACCAGCTTCCCCACCACCAGGCGAACTTTTACCAGAAGATACATATCAGCGCCTGCTGGTGATGGGAGTCGACGAGGACATCATGTCCATAGTCGAGCACTACCAGCCGGATGAGGAAGAGGCTGGGAGCCCGCTGGCTGCGCAAGGGGATGCCAGCGGAGGCGGAGTTGCCGAAGAAGGCCCGCTGGCAGTGCAAGGGGTTGCCAGCGGAGGAGTTGATGAGCGGGCGACCACCCCGGAAAAACTGGCGGAGGAGAAGGAAGAGGAGGCAGAGAAGGAAGAAGAGATGGATGTGGAGACTGGTGCAAGGACTTCTGGGAAGGCTCCCATTGTTATCTCTGATGATTCTGAAGACGAGGAGCCACCAGTTGTCCAGCACTCCACAATCCAGAGGATGGAGCCAAGGAACCTGTTCCCAGATTTTGCAAAGGAAGGGAAGGCTCAGCTCGGTCGTCAACAGTCCCAAGGAGCCTCAACTTCTGGACGACCAGCGACATCCTCACCAGCACAGCCTCGACGTGCTGATTCGCGACCACGACGTGACATAACCGTCAGCGTCCTCAATTACAACGTGGTCGACGATGATGACTATGAAGAGATGGTCAATGGACCCCATCGGTGGGAGTTACGCGGAGAAGAGGCCTTCGACACCTCTCAAGTGCCTGACTACTGCATTCTCAACGTCATTCCCCTCCGCGGGCTCCCCCACCAGTCGGTCTTAGCTTCCCGCATCCAGGACTGGTGCCTGCCCCTAAGGCCGATGGAGTTCTACAATCGTACTCTGTATGAGTACGCAGAAAATATCACAGTGGAGGTCGAGGATGCCGTTGATTTCGACATGTTCAATGACTTCCGGTATCTGTGGTTTGTCAACCCGACCCTGTACTGTGAGCTGCGGCGATGGAGGATCTTTGACCGTGTGGAGCGGTATCTCACGGTGGAGAAGCGCTCAGTTCTGTACGCTAGGCTGGGGCTGCAATACTGGAGGAATGAAGAGGACTGGGCGAATGAATTCATGGATACATTAACTGACGAGCCAGAGCCCTTGTCCCTTAGGCGTGTCCGGCGGCGAGTGCAGAAGATTCTTGATTATCGCCTAAGGACTGGCAGTTCAGGACTCCCGCAGCCAAGGCGTGTCCGAGTGCCCTTTCTCCAGTTCCACCGCACCAGCCGGGGCTTTCAGGTGGTCTACGCTCTCCGAAGGATCCGGATACTGATTGCCCTCCCACCGCTCCTCCTCTACTTTGCCCGTCTGTTCGATATGGCAGCCACTGAGTTGCTAATTGATCATGTGGTGGAGGAGGATCCCTCCCGCAGCAGATGGCTGACCACTGCAGTCGCTGGTGTTCCCAATGTTGTATCCCTTGAACACATCGACTGGCAGGTGGTGGAAGTTGATACACCCACCGTTTCCGAACAAGTCCCGCCAGCATCAGCTGAGATGCTGGTGGAGGAGTCAGCCGCAGACGAAGAGTCAGCAGCAGCAGCAGCATCAGCAGCAGCAGCACCAGCAGCCGCTGCAGAGCAAGTTGTGGATGGGGCATCTGGCGCTGATATAGTGATGGCTGAAGCCTCATCTGTTGAGCCCCCCACTTCGATGGCCCTGTCAGCAGAGCCTCTCTCTGAGGTCCATCCGCCTGCGCAACTGGTTGCTCTCATTGATGCCAGGATGGACCAGCGCTTTTCTTCCTACCGAGCAGAGATGGCGCAACAAATGGAGGCTTTCACCTCTGGGGTGAACTCCTTTTTGGCGCGGATCCAAGAGGGGGAAAGGGCGCGAGCAGTTGCTGATGAGGAGAGGGCTCGGCTTGCTGCGGAAGAGCGTCGCATTGCTGCTGAGGAGCGCTTGAAGAGGGAACAAGACATGGCGGCTCTTACAGAGATCTTGAGGAATTTAGCAAATCGCAATCAATCACCTGGATCCTCATCTCAGCCATAAGTCTTGTACTCTTCATTTTTTGTGTAAGTAATTTTGTATCAGTTAGACTAGTCAGTTTTTAATCCTGTACTTGTAATTGTAACATCATTAATGGATTGATTACTGACGGGTTGACGACAATTTCTCATTGTCCAACTAATGTCAACTTTTTACTTACCAGCTGAACTTACACATTCAGTGTAATCAGCACCAGCACTCAATTTGGTACTTTGTTGATTCTAACCTGGCTCAGATTTTACTTCATAAATTAATCGAGCAATATCTCTCCCAGTTTGAGGGGGAAGATCTTTAGGTTAGAGCTGATGTGAGGAAGTAGTTTCATGGGTTTAGATCTGATAGGTTTATTTGTAAAAAACCCAGTAATGCTTTGTAATTTTCCTCATCAGCTGAGTGCTCGCTGGTTAGGCTTTGATCGCACCAAAAAGGGGGAAATTGTTGGGAAATTTGGCTAAGTTTCCCTTCCCCAGTAGCTACTTGCTTAGATTCTAGTTTGGTGTTTTGGTGGATCAAATCCTAAGTCCAACCAGCGTCAGTTTGTCTCTAGAATAGCTCTAGTCTCAAATGTAAAGTCCTGTATAGGTATTTTGAGTTGTAAGTCGCAGCTGATCAAGACTCATGCTGGCTACTGTTCACCAGCATGAGATGTGCTTACCAGTTGAGAGAAGTCTCACCAGCAAGCGGCTGACGAAGACTCATGCTGACACTGTTCATCAGCATGGAGTAGAGCTATTGACTGGTTACTGTTCATCAGTTGGGAAGATTTCACCAGCAGGAGGCTGAGAGATCTTACCAGCAGAATATGTGTTCTGGCTGACACTATTCACCAGCGGTGAAGCCACCAGTCACGGGAGATTCCAAGAGATAACATCAGACGAATTGGTAGACCTTGATTGTGCTAAGGAAAGTCACCAGCAGAGACTGCCAGCACAAGATCACCAGAATGATCTACCAGTCGGAGGTTATCAGCAGAATTGAAGATTCGCTCTCCCGAAGACTTAGAGACAAAAAGAAGATTCGTCTGAGGAAGTAACTGACAGTGTATAACTTTAAGGAGGATGCCTTAAAGTCTATCAGTTCAAGACACCAGTTGCGATTCCTCGTACTGACGAATAGAGTCGTTCTGACACAAAGAGATCTGTGTCAGATAAAGCGATCAAAGGTATGGCGCTTTCCGGAAATTCCTACCTGCCGCCTGCAGAAGGACATGCGAGGACAGAGACTTTTCCGGATGTGTCCAAACGGCTAGTATTTGAATCTGAATCTCACGTCTATAAATACGTGAGATCCAACAGCATTCAATACTCCTTGCCCACTCTTAGCCACTCCTGAACTACCGAAAGCTCAAACGCATTCATATCAGCGTATAAGCAATCTTTCGAGGCTTTTCTTAAAGCTACTCCGTGTGTCAATCATTTGAACACGAGACTCCAAGCTTCTAGCTTGTGAGTTATTGATCTCATTTGGTGTTCTTTCTCATTCCGAGGAAGAACATAGCAGCTCTTGAGCCAGCCAGCTCCAGAGTTATTACGGGCAGTTTTGCCGCCAGCAAGAGTCAAGTTCTTGGGAGAACTAAACACCCACGTCGTCAGTGGTACCGGTGGAGGTTAAAGTGACGTGCTCGCACTCCATCCAGCTGACAAGAGTTGAAGAAGGACAAGACCCGGGAGCGGTTGATCCAGTGGACTGGTGGACGGGGCATTCATCAGCTGGAAATAGATCGTAGGAAATCTTGTACCGGATTACTCTTCTTAGTGAATTTCCAGTGCTTCGACTGGAGAGTGGACGTAGATCAGTTGATCGAACCACTATAAAATATCCTTGTTATTTACTGCTTTCAGCATTTACTTACTGATTTAAAACCCAGCACCCAAGTGCTGGAGTATAACTGAAACCAGTTTATAACTGTGCAAACTCGACTCTAAAATTTTCTAAGTCCTGAGTCATCAGCTGACCAGCCAGTTGCCAGTCAGCTGAATACTCAGTTGCCAGTTGACTTACCAGCTGACAAGGTCCCAGTCAGCTGTGTAACCAGCAGAGTGCAAGAAACGAACTTACGTATTTTCCGCTGCCAAAGTATACCCTGATATCCGGGACCAACATACACCCTCTAATCTTCACTCTTCCATCCCTAAAAACTCTCTACTTGAATGACAACCGTTTGAGTGGAGAGCTTGAGGGATTTCCTGCCTCCACTTCTGTGTTGGAGCATGTGGACTTGAATGGGAACAACCTCAGTGGGGAGATACCAGCATCTATAAGTGAGATCCCAAGTCTCACTTTTCTCTCACTTGCTGGCAACAACTTTACCGGCTCGATAAGGCTTGAAGCATTCAAGCATGCCAGCAACTAGACGAGGCTAGACCTTTCCTTCAATAGCTTAGACATCAAGAATGATGATCCTGACTTGAAGTTTCCGAGCTTGGATGAGCTGAAGTTGAGCAAATGCAACTTGACTGAGTTCCCACCTTTCCTCAAGAATCAAGAACGGCTGAGGGTTTTGAATGTTTCAAACAATCAAATCCGAGGGTATGTTCCTAACTGGTTGTG
Organism: Plectranthus barbatus; assembly: GCA_026898455.1. Lineage (NCBI taxonomy): Eukaryota > Viridiplantae > Streptophyta > Magnoliopsida > Lamiales > Lamiaceae > Plectranthus > Plectranthus barbatus. The sequence continues at coordinate 11,834 of JAPKLW010005742.1, read as the reverse complement.
GTCTATCCCTCTTAATGAGCTGGATCTTTCATACAACGAGGTGGATATCTCAGAAAACAACACATTTCCTCTATATTTGATGAAGTTGGTGATGCGCTCCTGCTCTGTTTTCAAGTTTCCGGAGTTCTTGAAATTGTTAGAAGGCCTATGGTATCTTGACCTTTCAGCCAACAAAATAAAGGGTCAAGTGCCCAACTGGATTTGGAAGAGCCCCCTTCAATATGTTAATATCTCACACAACAGTCTTGACTCCATGCAAGAATTCCTCCCCAACATCTCCATGAACTGGTTGGCGACTCTTGATCTTCGTGGCAATCTGCTTCAGGGATCACTTCCATCTGGGATATGCAACCTGAGCAGCCTCTCAATTCTTGATGCTTCTAGAAATCATCTGACCGGATTCATCCCCGGCTGTCTCGGCTTGATGGGAAATCTCACTGTCTTAAACTTGCAGGGGAATCACTACAAGGGACTCCCTTCGGAGTTTGCTTCAGACAGCAGCTTGAGGTCTCTGAACATCAACAGCAACCTCCTACAAGGTGAGCTGCCGAGGTCATTAGCAAACTGCAAAATGCTCGAGATTTTGGATCTCGGAAACAACATGATCACAGATGTGTTTCCTTTCTGGCTGGATGAGCTTCCCAACTTGAAAGTTCTGGTGTTGAGGAAGAACAATCTCTACGGTCAAATACAACTCCCAAGTTATAAAAACTTCTCCCTCCCGAAACTCGGGATCATCGACCTATCGTCCAACCACTTCACCGGAGACCTCCCGGGGGAGTTTCTTGCCGGCATGGAGGAGATGCTGATGGACAGAGAAATCAAGTCAAGAAACCTCAAAACAATAGGCCAATATGAATACTATCAAGATTCAGTGACCATCATGAGCAAAGGAAATGAGATGCAGCTTGTGAGGATCCTAACCATTTTTGTATCTCTTGATTTGTCCAACAACAGGTTTCATGGGAAGATCCCTGGTGGAGTTGGGAACATGAAGTCATTGATAGTCCTAAACTTGTCAAGAAATGGATTTGAAGGAACCATCCCTTCGACATTGGGTGACTTGGTTGAGCTCGAATCCTTAGACCTCTCAAACAATGGTCTCTCCGGAGTGATTCTTCAGCAGCTCACTAGCTTGACATTCATGGCTTTTTTTAATGTATCCAACAACAACTTGACAGGGAGTATTCCTACAGGAAACCAGTTCTATACCTACGAAAACGACTCGTATCTTGGGAACCCTGGATTGTGTGGACAGCCATTGTCAAGAAAATGCTTCAAGCTGCAGCCTTCATCAGAGGTTGAGGTTCGAGAAAAGGAGATGACGTTGTTTGACTGGAGATTTGCAGGATCGGGTTATGCATGTGGGATAGTAGTTGGATTTGCTCTTGGTTATGCATTTTTCCCAGATTTTGGATATCACAGAGGGCGTTTGAAGCTCCAGAGAAGGGTCAGAAGTCGACGAGGAATATGATCATATTCAAGACTATATATATATATATATATATATATATATATATACATGTGATCTTTAGAGTCACTACTAAAAATTTGACATATAGTGACACCTATTTCTTGACACACAGCAAAAAATGTAATGATACTATATTTATTATAACAAGTGTTAGGAAAAACTTGTGCTTAATATATCAAAAAAAAAATTAATATTAAAAACTAGAAAAAACTATATATATGTATTTTACCTAACAGTGCATGTAGAGTGTCATAAAAAAATACCCTTCTAAAATGAAATAGTAGAGGGAAATTTTGATTTTGGTGTGAATAATTTCCCTCTATTTTTTATTCTAATATCATATTGTGTGAGAATAGGTCTTTAGAAAAATTAAAAAAAAATAGTCAAAAATTAAGAAATAATAAACCCTCTCTTATTTCAATGGATTGAGATGTGAAACCTCTGCTTCTCCAACGCCAGAAATCCAAAACCGCTACTCTATCTTGACCACTTTTCTTCGATTCTCGTATAAATTTTTCATCTCAGCCTGTTCAAGGGCTTCTTTGTCGAATTCTGGTGCATGCGCCATTTGAAATTTCAATTAAAATGCTTGGAAAGATGGGAGAGTGTGGCGATTGAAGGATGAGAGTTCATCAATTTGGCGATTGAAGTGAATAGGATTTTAGATTCGGTGCCCTTTGAATCTTATTATGATGCTCAGGTCCTGTTGTTTGGAGATTTTCTGGTGTTTCAGCCCACCAAACGCCTCCACTTCAGCGTTTCCTTGTTCGATTCGACTGCGTGGGAAAAGGAGTTCCCCGATGTACGAAGAAGGGGATTGAAGCCCTAAATGTCACTCCAGGTACTCACTATGGCTGTTTCTTTTTATCAAAAAAAAAAAAAAAAAGAAAAAGGATGTTTATAACGTGAATATTTGCAGAGGATGAAAATATTAAAGAACAGTACTTTTAGGAATTTAGACTGTCTAGTATGTTTGTTATTGTTGTTTTCACGCTACAAGTCATAATAATCAAATTGGAGAAATATGTTTTCACTAATTGAGAATTCTTACTCGGCCAGTATTACAAAAACATTGAAGAACAAAGCTTATAGGGATGAGTTGAAGGTGCTGCATTTAAATTGCCTTCTCATGTGAATGGAAAAAGTTTCAATTCAAAAAAGAAAAAAAAAGGTTGGTGGACTTGTGTCTAGTGATAAGTTATTGTAACTGTTTGAGTAATTCTGATTTACCAATGTTTTGATTGAACATTTGTCTCGGTTGAATAATCTTGAAATAGAATCTTCACAGAGTATGGGGGAGGACAATATGTATCAGATTCAAGAAGTTATAAGGAAAGGTAGATAAGGTGTTGTATGATTAATCCTGTTATTCTGATGGTTTAGCTTAACCCGCTTCTTCTTAATTGTTGCATTATTTTGGCCATTGATGGCAATTCCCAAGTTGGTCGCTATATTTCACTTATCATCTGCTCATAGTTTAGCTTTAGTAAAAGGCTATGTTGATTCCCTTTTAATCATGTGCCATGCATTGTGGAATAGAAAGCTTTTGCAGCACTCGGACTCCATTCTACAAGAGAATATGAGCGATGAATCCCTTGGAACTGCTGTTCTGAAGCCTTGAGTTCTGATATCTTTGTGCGGCTCTTCCAATGGTGTCTGATCGGTTTGCTGAATCCCGATTGCTACGGTGATTTTATCCCCTTTTACTGCTTCTTTTTTAACATTGATGAATGCTCCCCCGTTTCTCCTCTTGCGCTGGCTTTGCTGCGGCATCTTGGTTGATAGCATTAGTGTTATGTCTTGTTTTTCTAGTTTTCGGTTAAATTGATTATGGAACTTCTGAAAATAATAAAGATGTTGTCTGCCTTGATTGATTTTCTTAAAGTAATTAAATTCTGATTAACTCGCTAATGTCATTGATTTTTGTTGAGGCTTGGAGATTGGTGCTGATATTCTAAAACTTGAGAAGGCTAAAATTGCTAAAATATCATCATATTCCGATAAAAAGCATGATTTCAGATTTTTTATTATGGTCCCTAATTTTTTTTAATGTGGATAAGCTATTGGTTACTAACTGATCATTCTTTTTGCCATTTAGTGTCTTGTTGTTGTACATTCTTCTTGCACTGCATGTGTTCGTTTATATGCCTTAGTAAGGTTGATTATTTTTCTGCTGCAAGCTTATTTTCGAATTGCTTTCTTGGTCTCTCGGTACTGCCCTTTGCTTGTCTTAGCTGTGCAGGACCGAGATGACATCAATTTCAGACTCCAAGAGCATCAATTTCGAATTGCTTTCTTGGTCATTACTGTTTATTTCCAATGATAAAAGCATCTGCTGGGAACTTAATAGGGAATTATGTAATAGAGTTCAAATGAACAATCAGGTTTGTCTTATAGTTGTTTGAATTATTTACAATTTATATTATTGTTCATTATTTTATTGAAGAATTCATTCTTTACATCATATATTTGCATCTGATCTCCTGCTAGACTCTTGCTCCATCTTGGATGGCACCTCAAACAAGTGGTTGTACTGTTGTCGTTCTTACTAGAAATATGGCACATTTATTCTTCTACTCCTAATTGTTTTGTTGTTTCTTATATCTCTTCATTTAGATGGGTTCTAAATCTCCTTGGTTGCTTAATTAGAAATATCTGAGCAGAACAAAGGCAAATACACGGGTTTTCTGGAACACTACTCCGTAGTATGGTAGCAAGAAAGGTTTGTAATGTTGCAATGTCCATGCAGTTTTACTTGTTGATGTTTTCATCAATAGGCCCTGTTAGTCTATCTGATTGGTGTAAATAGAAAATCTTCTAATCTAGCACCATCTTTATAGACCTATGAATATGTGTCTAACTTTCAGTACATCATCTCTGCAGCACTCCTTGTACCTCAGTTTGAGTTCTTCATACATCCAGCAACATGGCTGTTGTTCTTCCACGAGATTTAGAAGTAAGTTATTTCTGAAATCTTAGTATTTTACTTATTAATAATGTAGACTACTTAATTTAGTATTTGTATAGTTATTAAGCCGTTTATTGGAGAGAGACTTGCATATTTCGTTGTAATTTTTTATTGAAATGAAATCATTCTTCTTCTTTATATTCAATTTTTTAATTTGAATCATACAGTTTAATTCTTTCTTGTAGACTTAATTTATTTCTATTATGAAAATTCAGTAATTTTGTTTTATAATGCTCGTATTAGTTTGTTTCTTAACATTTAAGTAGATTTTTTCTTAATGTTTTGTCTTGGTAAATGGTAATTTTAAGTGTTTACTGAATTTTACTCCATCCATTGCAGAATGATGCAACATGCCGTGTTATTATAAAGCTGAAGAAAAAAGAGATGAGGCAAGGGCATTATTAGCAGAGGCCGAGAGACAAATACCTGCGGATGACTTTTCTTTTGTTAAGATTTCTTTTAGAAATCGATGGCTATTTTTTATTTTTTTTTATTTCAAGTACTTTTGTTATAAAAATCCAGTGAAATTATTTGAATTTTAGTATATTTTCTAGTAAATGTTATTTGAAAGTCATCTTGAATTTATTTTGTTTATTCATGTTAAGATTGAATAAAGATTATAAAAATTATAAAATTAGCATTTTATGAACAATGGTTTTTAATGACACTTTTTGTTAGCAAAAACAAATTTGCCGACAATGAAGTTTGCTAGTATATATTATTTTTTCTAACTGGTACATATGTGAAGTAAACAATTTTTAGTCACAGTGTCATTAGTCACTTTAGATTGATTTTCCTAACAGACAAATATGTAAGAAGTGGTTGGGTTATAATGACAGCGAACTTTGTTACATTAGATGCACTATCCTGACACGAATATATGTTAGTAATGGTTGTGTTATAACGACACCATTACTGTTATTATAGGGGTTATACCTATCATGACACCTTTTGGGACAACAGGGTAGATAACTGTTAGAATAGATACATGTGTCAGGATAAGTATTAATTAACAACAGTGGCCGCTGTTGGGACATGCATAATTTCTAGTAGTGAGTTGTGTGTGAGCTTAAAGTAGAAGTAATGAAATTTTATGCAAGAACTGGTGGAATCTTCTAAAATGCTTTGTTTTAAATGGAATATGGACACTGTTTGATTGTCTCGCCCAAGAAAAGTCATATATATATATATATATGTATATGAGCGAAATAATTTAAAATAGCCAAATTTTATAGTTACATGCAAAAAATAGTCACCCTTATGAAAATTATACAAAATAGCCAAAGTGTACTTTATTTGTCATATATGTCTTAGTCGATCAGGTCTTTTTTTCGATTTCTGCGTAAATCCTAACAGAATGATTTTTTTAATTATATATTTAGGGTTTCATTTTAAAAGTAATAATAAACCAATAAATATTAAGGAAAATATACTCAGTTTGATTTCGGCATTTTCATCTTGATTTCGACATTTTCAGCTTGAGTTCGATTTTCTCCGGAATTCACCATATTTATTTAAAAAAGTATGCTTATTTTATTATAATTCATTTATTATTCACCATGTTATTAAGTAATAATACAAAAATAAAAGGAAAATATATTCAACTTGAGTTCAATATTATTAGCTCGAGTTCGATATTCCGGTCCGGAATTCACCATATTTATTTTAAAAAGTATGCTTAACGAAGTTATTATAATTAATAAAATTATAGTTTACAATTTGAAGTTGGTTTAATTTTAGTTGGAGTTCGAATATAATAGTAGATGAAGGTTGCATTTAAATTGGGATTTAACTCAGAAGGAATTGGTCTTGAATTCGTAAAAAATGAGCTAGATCTCGGTGAAATGAGTTTGATTTCGACAAAAAATAGAAAAAGGAAAATTCGAACTCCTTTTTAGATACTATTAAATTACATTAAATTCCTCAATTGCGAAGCACGAGTATTTTGAATTGAAATCATGCAAATCACAAGTGTTTCGAATTGAAATGAGAAGCACGGGGATATAAATAAGCATTCAAAATTGAGATTTGTTGTCCACACATACTAGATTTTTACGTACTTGCGCACGCGTATAACAATTTTATTAATGTTTTATTATTAATTTTAATTAATTTATAATCTTATTTGTCATTCTCTAACATTTGGATATTGTTTTCTACACCCTCTCATCTTTATATTGCTATGAACAATAATAATATTAAACATTTATATAATATTAGATATATATTAAATAAGTTATTTTCGACAAAAATATTGTATTGCATATCCATAAAATACACTAACTTTAGTATTTGACTTTCATATTGCATAATGTTGGAGATCGATAATCTTAAATTTGAATATGAAACTATTAAGATGTTTTTGATTTGTTTTCATTTATATTTATTGTCTTTCATCTCTTTTTTTTTCTCTCTAAAAAAAAAATCGAATGTTTTCTCTATTTGTTCACGCAACACACTTTATCATTATGTTTTTTTTCTCTATTACCGACTTCACACTTGATTTATATAATTTTTTTTACAAAAATACATGAATTTAAACCGACACACGCAGATGCACATATGAAAGTTCGAGCTCATTATCTCTAAATCACAGGCAAGGAGCATTCTCCATTGCGTCCCGAACATGAGACACAATTGATTATTGATGACCATCCTGAATCAGAACCGCCCCGTCGATTCATGGTTCTGAACTGAAACTGCCACATACGGTTCAAAACCAAAATCAAAACTGCTTTTGAGCAGGCCAGTGCATGTTCGACATATAGTTGAATTGTTGATCCGCTGGTTCCATACTGTTGAAATGTAAAAATTTTGAATTTTTAAATTATTTTTTATAAAAATGGTTCGAACCAGCGGTTCCAAAGAAGATAATGTATTACATTATTTATCAGTTTGTACATTATCTTCATAATGTACCTAATTTGCCTAGATAATGCACTGACAATGAGGTAACATGTAACATATGGGAAGTGATTAACATATGATTACAACTCTCTCTCTCTCTCTCTCTCTCTATATATATATATATATATATATATATATATATAGGGAGCGGATCAGGTAAGAAAAAGTCTCATGTGAGAAAAAAAGAATGAATCATATCCATAAGATCTTAATAAATCAATGGTTGATATAAAATCAAGCAACAACAAAAACACAATCAAACAATCGCTTGATTGTGTTTTAATTGTTGCTTGATTGCATATCAACCATTGATTTATTTAGATCTAATGGATATGATTTATTCTCTTTTCTTACATGAGAATTTTTTCTCACATGATCCACATGATCCCTCCTCTCTCTCTCTATATATATATATATATATATCCACATGCATATTCATTTCTATGGATGATTTTTGCAAGAATATATCTAACTATCAACAAATATTTTATGATAACTCAAATTTAAGGTGAGCAATCATATTCATTCCAACCAAATGAACCCTAACATATATATACTATATATTTTAACATTTCAACTGTGGCCCTTCTTAAAACGAAACAGACGAGCAATTAGATGGAAGTAACATGATTTAAACCCAAACTTTGACAACTCTACTCGGTGAAGCCAGCGCGTTTTAAGGTTGAAAAGTATTACAGTGTTGGTAGCAATAGCATCCACACAAAAAAAAAAAAAAAAAAATATATATATATATATATATATATATATATATATATATATATATATATATGGAGCGGATCCAGTGAGAAAACTTTTAACGTGAGAAAGTGAGAAAGATGCTTGATTGCATTCACGACATTGCTTGATTGTATTCAGGTCGTTGCTTGATTGCAATGTTGCTTGATTGTGCTTTAGTTATTGCTTGTTTATTTTGTTGCTTCATTGCATTTAAGTTGTTGCTTGATTCAATATCAACCATCGATTTTTTTTAGATCTGATGAACATGATTCATTCTTTTTTCTCATATGGGGATTTTTTTACATGATATATATATATATATATATATATATATATATATATATATATAGGGGAGTGATCATATGAGAACTCCCCTTACCATGTGAAAATAAGAACTAATCTCGGTCATCCAATTGGTGATCCAATGCTCAAGACTAAATAAATCCCGTCTGCATTATAGTGTAGTAAAACATGCATTAAAGGGTAATTTTGTAATATTTTTTCTCTCTCCTCTAAAATCATCCTAAATCTTTAAATGATCATATCTCATTCGATTTAGATTATTTTTTAATGTATCATATATCAAATTAAATGTAATTTAATTATCTTTGAAACGAAATCCATATTGCATATGTTTCGATTCAAAAATTATCGTAAAAAATAAAAATTAGTGATTATATACATAATTCTCGTGACAGTACACGAATTCTTATATAATGACTGGAGTTGCACAATATAATGCATGAAGTTGTATTATATAATGCAAAATATTATAGATAAAATGCAATATATTTTTTCCTGCAAGATCAACAAAAAAATTTAAAATTCATTATCTTTGCATACTGTAGAAAATATTATAATTGTTATAAAAGTTGATCATACAATACTTGTTTTTAATTATGTAATTTTTTTGTTATGTTATATAAATATATATTATTATATTATATAATGCATGTTTGATAGGTATATAATGAATGTTTGCGCGTTAGGTATATATAATGCATGTCGATGTCAAAATAATGCGGTCAACGGAGTATCGGTATATCTTAAAAATGAAGTTCACATGATAGACATTCAAATATTCATTCTAACAATAATTTTAAATAGTTTGATGCACGAATAAGAATTTATACATGACAATAATCTTTAAGAAAATTAATGATAGATATGTTTCAATCTTAAAGATTAGAGAATTCTCCTTATTTATAATTTTCCATATTAATTAAGATATTTTCCATATCAATTTTGATATGAATATCTTATATTTAATGCACATAGTTATATTTTTCTATCTCTTAAAATTATAAATATCATAATTCTCTTAATTTAAAATTATTTTTTAATGTACCAAAATAATATGATTTTATCATTTTTTAACTAAATCTCTATTGCACATGTTTAGTGGGAGTAAACTATGTAACAAATGAAAATTATTAATCTTATGCACAAATCAAATAACTTATGTATTATAATGTAAGTAAAATAATTTTGCTCTAAAATAAAAGTAATTGATACACTATAGTTCCGATTAAAAAATCATCGTAAAAATAAAAATTAGTAATTATATGCATAATTCTGGTAACAGTACACAAATTCTTATATAAAGAATACAATTGCACAATATAATGCATGAAGTTACAGTATATAATGCAGAATATGATAGATAAAATGCAACATATTTTTTCCAGCAAAATCATCATTCATCAGTAAATTTGCACCTGTTATGCATTATATAGTAATAACATATGCATTATAATGAAAGAACTATAATTTTTCTCTAAAATAAAAGTAATACCATATATAATGCATGAATTACTACCGTATAATGATAGTAATATTGTTCTAAAATAAGAGTAATACCCTATTATAATGCAGGAAGATGTTTGTTAGGTATATAATGAATGTTAGGTATACAATGCATGTTTCCTAGGTATATAATGCATGTTTCTTATGCATATAATGCATGTTTGTAAGATATATAATGCATGTCGAGGTTGAATATGCAAACAGAATCTTAAATAAGTACAAAATGACAAAAATACCCTATAATGCAGGTTTTTTGAGATAAAATGTCCGAAAATTTTAGTAAAATCCTGAGCGTTCATTTATCAAAATCAATGGCGAGGATTTGTTCTTATTTCTTATGGTAAGAGTGGTTCTCACTGGATCGCATCCATATATATATATATATATATATATATATATATATATATAGTTGTAATCATATGTTAACTACTTCCCAGATGTTACATGTTACCTCATTGTCGGTGCATTATCTAAACAAGCTAATGACATTATCTAGGCCATATGCGGTACATTACGAAGATAATGTACAAACTGATAGATAATATAATGCAATATTAATGTAATGCATTATCTTCGTAATGTACCGCATATGGCCTAGATAATGTAATTAGCTTGTCTAGATAATGCACCGACAATGAGGTAACAGGTAACATCTGGGAAGTGGTTAACATATGAATGCATCCATATATATATATATATATAGGTTAGATCATATGAGAATAGATGTTAATGTATGAAATGAGAATAAATCTCAACCTTTGATTTCACAAGATCTGCGGTCATGCTTTAATAATTTCCGTCTTCATTTTATCCTCCGCGAACTTCATTATTACATATTTAAGGGTATCATTGTCATTTAGACTGATGGTATCTTCCTCAAATAATTTCCATTTTCATTTTATCCTCCGCGAACTTCATTATTACATATTTGGATCTGTAATTCCTTTTCTTTTCGATTTTTGAGAAGATTTCGATTGCCTTGTTGAGTCATCCAATACTCTAAAATTAAATTAAATTTTATTATTATTTAATTGAATTTTCTAATTTAGTGAAGTTTTAAATAGATAAAATGAACTTAACATATTCTTCTGAAAATTTGATTTTATTTTTATTTAATTTAATTTTTCCCATTTAATGAAGTATATAGAAGATAAAATGAAGAGAACTGTTTCTAAAAATTTGATTTTTTCTTTTAATGATATATATAGGAGATAAAATGAAGAGAACTGAAATACTTTTTTCGAAAAATTGATTTTATTTTTATTTAATTTAATCTTTTCCATTTAATGCAGTATAGAGAAGATAAAATGAAGAGAATTGTTTCTAAAAATTTGATTTTTTTTTATTTAATGATGTATATATGAGATAAAATGAAGAGAATTGAAATCATTTTTTCCAAAAAAATGATTTTATTTTTATTTAATTTATTTTATAATGAACAACAATTGAGATAAAATGAAGAATAATTAAGATATAATGAAGAACTGCTAAGATAAAATGCATGTCACGTGTAACATCAAAATTCACATCGAATTTATTTTAAAATGAATCACAATTGAGATAAAATGAAGAATAACTAAGATATAATGAAGAACTGTTAAGATAAAATGCATGTCACGTGTAACATCAAAATTTCAATCGAATTTATTTTATAATGATTCGCAATTGAGATAAAATGAAGTATAACTAAGATAAAATGAAGTATATAATACATAAAATGAACAAAACACAACTTTTGCGCCCTGTACGTTCGTAATGACTATGTTGCCCTTTACTGAAGTAAAATGAGGATAATATGCCGCGTTTTTTGTTAAAGCTCTTATGTAATCTGGATCATTGATGTTATCAAATCTATGGACGAGATTTATTCTCAATTCTCATGATAAGGGTTATTCTGCCCTATATATATATATATATATATATATATATATATATATATAT
>JAPKLW010005741.1:0-19667 GCA_026898455.1 Plectranthus barbatus | reverse complement strand
CCCCCATGAGTGGAAATGCCAAAATGCATGATGCATAGCCAACTCAGTTTCGAGAACTGTTAATGCACCTGAACAGGTAGCTTGTGGCTTTGAACCGTTCATCTTCAATGCTGTCGGGCACACTGGCGGCTTAGTGGTATGGATACCTTGAACTAATCCTCATTGGTGTGTACCAAGACAACAACATTGAAACATTAACATTTCAACCTCTATTCGTTTCTCACGTTTGGTTCCATTACAGGCTATGGACACCCCCTTTGGATTCATAAGTGTTCATTTGAAGCGGCCCCCACTTCCACTTATATAGGTGACCTCCTATTCCGAGCATTCCTGCCTAGCTCAACCATCACGAGGTTTTCAGGAGTCATTAAAAGTCACTTAGGACTTAACCTATACCACATGCAGGTTCATAACACCTCACATGCTATCTTTAGGGAAGGGTAGATAAGTCATTTTCCAAGGCATCGCCACTAGAAAGACATTATCTTGTCGGTGTTATCACTCAAACTTGTGTAGCTTGGTTGTCCCATTGAACCTAGTTCTTGGGATCTCCAATCATCTAGGTTGGGTATCCACTACACTCATTCATAATGTGGATTTCAATCCCATTCCCTCTAGCAATTTGCACATTTGATCTCGGTTTAACCCTTTGGTTAGCGGATCCGCAAGGTTATCAATTGATTTCACATAATCAATAGATATTACACCATTTGAGATCAAGTGTCTAACGGTATTATGTCGACGACGTATATGTCTCGACTTACCGTTGTACATATTATTCTGTGCACGACCAATAGCCGCTTGGCTATCACAATGAATCATCATTGACGGCACAGGCTTGTTCCAACACGGAACATCCTCTAGAAAGTGTCGAAGTCACTCCGCTTCTTCACCTGCTTTATCTAGAGCGATAAACTCCGATTCCATCGTGGAACGAGCTATACAAGTTTGCTTCGTGGACTTCCACGACACTGCCCCCCCACCGATCGTAAATACGTATCCACTTGTGGAGTGGGAGTCATTTGAATCAGAGATCCAATTCGCATCATTGTACCCTTCAAGTACAGGTGGAAAACTTGTATAATGCAAACCCAATTTAAGAGTATACTTCAAGTATCTCAAAACTCTCACAAGAGCCTTCCAGTGATCACTACTGGGATTGCTCGTGTATCGACTCAATTTGTTTACGGCATATGCAAGATCCGGTCTAGTACAGTTAGTCAGATACATTAGACTACCGATGACCCTTGCATATTCCTCTTGACCAACAGGGTCACCTTTGTTTTTAACAAAGTGAACATTGAGCTCTAACGGTGTTTTGGCTGGTGAACTATCATAGGCACTGAATTTCCTTAGCACTTTCTCAACATAATGAGACTGTGATAGGACAATTCCGTTAGGTTGCCTTATGATTTTGATTCCTAGAATCACATCAGCCACACCCATATCTTTCATGTCGAAGTTCTTCTCCAACATTCGTTTGGTATCAACAATCACTTGTTGATTCCTACCCATGATCAACATGTCGTCTACATAAAGGCAGACAATCACAAAATTGTCAAACGTGCCTTTGTAGTACACACATTTGTCACATTCATTATACTTGAATCCATTTGACAACATCGCATTGTCAAATCGAACATGCCACTGCTTGGGCGCTTGTTTAAGACCGTATAAGGATCTAACCAATTTGCATACCTTTCTCTCATGTCCGGGTACTACAAATCCTTCGGGTTGATCCATATAGATTTCTTCTTCTAGCTCTCCATTTAAGAAGGCCGTCTTCACATCCATTTGGTGTATTTCGAGATTGTGCAAAGCAGCAATCGCTATAAGCACCCTAATGGACGTGATCCTAGTCACAGGTGAATAAGTATCGAAGAAATCATCTCCCTCCCTTTGTTTAAAGCCTTTCGCCACAAGGCGAGCTTTATACTTATCAACCGAACCATTGGCTTTATACTTTCTTTTAAGGATCCACTTGCATCCTAAGGGCTTACAACCTTTTGGGAGATCGGCCAAAATCCAAGTATGATTTTGCATAATCGACTCAATCTCACTATTAATGGCTTCTTGCCATAGTGAGGCATCGGGTCTAGCTAAGACATCTTTAATGGTTCGAGGCTCATCATCTAACATATAGGTGATGAAGTCCGGACCAAAACTTTTAGCCACTCTAGCCCTCTGACTACGTCTCAGTTCTTCCTCTATAGGAGTAGAACTAGTAGCCTCTTCATATGTCCTTTTTCTAGACATAGTCGGTACATCTTCCTTAACTTTACAAGGAAAGATGTGCTCAAAGAATATAGCATTCCTTGACTCTATAGTGGTGCCTTCGGTCACATTCGGATTATCCGACTTGTGCATCAAAAATCGATAGGCAGCACTATTCAAAGCATACCCTATAAAGATGCAATCGATTGTTTTAGGTCCAATTGCAACTTGTTTGGGTAAAGGTACTTCGACCTTTGCTAAACAACCCCACACCTTTAGATACTTGTAGGAAGGTTTTCGACCTTTCCACAACTCATAAGGTGTCTCCTCTTTCCCTTTAAGAGGTATCTTATTCAAGATATAGTTAGCTGTCAAGACAGCTTCACCCCAAATATTTTGGGGTAACCCCGAACTTATTAACAGGGCATTCATCATTTCCTTTAGTGTCCGATTTTTTCTTTCGGCAACACCATTGGACTGAGGTGAGGAAGGTGCCGTTGTTTGATGAATAATGCCCGAAGCGGCACATAATTCTTCAAACGGTGCAACATACTCTCCACCTCTATCACTACGAATCATCTTGATCCGAGTACTCAATTGATTTTCAGCCTCTTCTTTATAATTTTTAAAGGCATCAATTGCTTCATCTTTACTTTTCAATAAGTAGAGATAACAATATCTGGTGCAATCATCGATAAAAGTAATAAAATACTTTTTCCCACCTCTAGTTTGCACCATTTTGAAATCACACAAATCTGTGTGTACCAACTCTAGAGGTTTTGTGCTCCTCTCGACTGAATTAAACGGCATTCTTGTCATTTTCGCCTCAACACAAACTTCACACTTAGTTTGTTTGAATTCAGCCACTTTTAGTAAATTCATATTTACTAATCTTTTTATTGCATTAAGATTTACATGTCCCAATCTTACATGCCACAAAGAAGAGCACTCAATCAAATAAGAAGAAGAAGATTCAACTTTATTGATATTCTTTCCGGCTAGGCGCCGTGCCATTACATTCAACTTGAAAAGACCATTGGCTAGATAAACTCTACCAAGGAACTTTCCAAACTTTGACAAGATAAACTTTTCAGACTCAAATACAAGTTTAAATCCATGATTTACAAGTAAAGAGCCCGAAATGAGGTTCTTTCGGATGTCCGGGACATGCAGCACATCCTTCAAGGTCAAATCCTTGCCACTAGTGAGTTTGAGCACAACATTGCCCACTCCAACCACATTTGAAGAAGCTTGATTTCCCATATGGAGCTTTCTTCCTTCAACAGGCTTATAGGAGACAAACACATTCCTATCGGAAGCCACATGACATGTCGCGCCCGTATCAACAAACCATTCACGTGGATTGTCAACATGGTAAACCTCGGAAACCACGGCACACAAGTCATCATCCCAATGATCATCGGGTTCAACATTATTGGCATTCATCTTTACTTTGCCCTTATTCTTAGCCTTTTTGCATTGATTCGCCATATGCCCACTTTTGCCACAATTGTAGCAAACACCCTTGAACTTAGGTTCTTGGATCACAATCCCCTTGTTCGACGGGTTGGGTCTTTTCCTTTTCTTTGATGGACCACCACGTTCCATCAAATTGGCCTTGGCATCCATAGCTCTCGGCTTAGGATCCACCTTTCGATTGTCCTCTTCAATACGAAGCTTGGCAATCAAATCTTCAAGAGACATAGCCTTTTGCTTATGCTTAAGGTAGCTCTTGAAATCCTTCCACGAAGGAGGCAACTTCTCAATGACCGCAGCCACGTTGAAGGCATCGGGGAGTAACATCCCCTCGGCGTGAACATTGTGCAAAATGAGTTGAAACTCTTGCACTTGTTCCACCACCGAACGACCGTCAACCATAAGGTATGACAGGTACTTGGCCACGGCGTACTTCTTAGTACCCGCGTCCTCCGTCTTGTATTTCTTTTCTAGTTGTTCCCATAATTCTTTTGCGGTGTTTACATTACAATACACGGCGTATAGGGGATCTACTAGACAATTTAATACAAAGTTTTGACATAAAAAGTCCACTTGACACCAATTATCAAAAGCTATTCTCTTGTCTTGATTGGCCTCATCATCGGCAAGCTCCAGCTTGTCTTCCTTCAAGTAGGCCGCCAATCCAAGAGTTGTAAGGTAGAAAAGCATCTTTTGTTGCCAAGTCTTGAAGTCCACGCCTCCAAACTTGAAGGGCTTTTCGGCATGGGCATTAGGAGGGAGCTAAGGACCATTGTTGGAGTTGCTTCCACCACCACCATTGAGAGTGTGATCAGCCATCCTTGATCTTGAGAAGTAGTACTATTTGTCTTGCGATTGTTAGTTACAAGATCTGTGGAGAATAACTGAAAACACTGCAAATTATATCTAGTACAGCAGGTTTTTACAACTATATCTGCAGGTACTGCTAGTACGAGAATAATTAAATAAAATGAAATAACAATATTAAATAAATAAAAAGAAGTGCAAAAGCACAGCCGAGTCGAGAAATCCCTCTTCCCGCAAGACAAATACGCCGACGTAGTGCTCGTCTAATGGCGGTTTGTCCCCAAAGGTAAAACGGCTTCGTCCTTTACGAGGCAGCACCGCAAGTCGCAAAGGCTCCGGCGAACTGAACAGAGGCGAAACTGAGTTGCAGAAGAAGAACAAAAAAGATGCAGCAATATGAGGGAAAAGTTGCAGTATCTCTGGCTACGAGAGTCGTCTAATGTTTGGGGAACCGGGGAACAAGAGACAACACAATGCAAGTGTATTTATAGGCGAGTTCCATTAGGGGGAGCATGTCTCTCCATCAATGCTGGAGACGTTATGGTTTTGTAACCGACGAGCCATTCAAGACTCTTCATGGTGAGGTGTTAAATGTGGTGTAACTCCCACATTTAAATGATGCAACATGTCGTTGCACTTTTGTGTAATTCAACATGTGCAAAATGTGCACATTCAATTGCAACACATGAAATGTGGTGTAACTCCCACATTCAAATTGCAACACATGTTTACACACCTCAAAATATAGATTAATTACATTAATCTATCATTGTGGGACACTTCACTTATTACATCTCACTTGTGTAATAACCCACTAACCGTATCACTTCGTAGACTCATTTCTCACTCACCGGAATTCGGATTTGAGAAAACAAATATACCACGATCATCTACTCTTCGCGTAAATTATGTTGGTAATATTTAATTACGACGAAATTAAATATTTCACATCGGAAATTTATTACAAAGTACCCGAATTACCAACAAACGGTATATAATCTTAATTTTTATTTATTTTTCGATGCTTGCAATATATGCTCATATTTTTCCATGGTATGCATAGAAAAATTAAGATTACGTATCATATATGGATAGAGGAAGTGAATTTTGTGTCAATGAGTAATGTTGATAAATTTATTACATTCATTATTAAATAAAGAAATTATATCTATTTAATTATATATATTTTTTTGTAAAAAAAAATTTATTTACCTACCGTGGATAAGTGTTAATATGTGCACAGTCTGTTTTGGCAATATAATAATAAAAATGGAGTATGTTTTAATTATTATTATCACTAATGCTATATTAATGACAAAAACTTGCATTAGGAATGTCTAAACGGTTTATGGGATTTTATCATTACCCTAATGGGTTCACTCATTCCAATTAGGGTTTATTAATTCCCAATTATGATATATTAAATGAGTTTGAATTGAGTTAATTGATAAAACTCACCTAAACCGTTTAGGCATGACTAACACCTTCCATATATTAATATTTTAGTCGTGAACATATATAAATAAGTGAGTATTTATGGTATATTGTACTTAGAGTTGCTGTCTTAAATGGAAGTGAGACATACGTTTGGTCTTCAAATAAAAGTCTATGAAATAATGGATATATTGACAAATCTTTGGCTATCGATTGGTTTCATAAATATCTAGATAGTTCTGGTTAACTTTCCACACGAAATTACAAAAGAAAATTAAAAACAAAACATGAATCATACATTATTTAAAGTATAATTAAAATTTTAAATATAAATTAAATTAATAATTTTAAGATTTAAAATACAATTAAGTTAATTTAAACAATTGAAAAGCTTAACTAAGTCAAACCCAACCCAAAGCATTTCTTTAGATAATCCTAAAAATTGAAAACAAGCGTCAGTGAATTAAGAAAAAGTTATGCATTGGTAAAAATGACATGAAGCCTTTACAAACTTGTTTTTTTTATGGTTGATGTGACCAATTCATAAAAATTCGAGGTATCATTAGATATCTGAGTGAATTTAATAAATGTATAACTATTAAAAAAATTAGTACTGTTTTAGTTTTAAAAATACTTTTGTTTTGTTTATTGTTAAAAAATAGAAATACTCTCTCTGTCTCATAACATTAGTCCTGTTTTCTTTTTTCGTCTGTCCCAAATATTAGTCATCTTTCCTAAAATGGAAAATTAATGCACACCCACTAATAAAATATTAATTTCCTCTATCTCTACTCGCATTGGTATCTGTGCCGGAATGAAACAATACTAATGTTATGGGACGAGGAGTAATAGAAAGGGAAGAAAAATACCAGTGCCTCATGATTTTAATGTTTATCACATAAGCTGCCGTGAATATTTGGCAAAGTTTGTGGGCTACTTGTGACCTAATATATAAGACAAAATAAATGCTGCCATATTCAAGAAAGCAACTCTCTTTGAATCCTCCCACTTCGTAGAACTGGGCCTAATATAGTGAATCAAGCTTCATATTCAACAACCACACATCTCAGTTTTCTAGTTTAATTCAGTAGTGTTCATATCCATGGCGTTGATAACATTTCCAAGAATCATAATAGTTTGTGTGGTAGCAGTTGCTCTCCAACTCATATTATCTCCACCCTCATATCCTATATATCTCGACACCCCACCCCCTTCTTCCCTTTCACCAGCTCCATCCAACGGCAAACTACAGGTGATGATGAAAACTTGAAAACTTCATGTTATTTATCAAATGAATGTTATATATAATCACATTTTGTGAGTGAGCAGGAAGTGATCAAACTAGGAGAAGGGCAGCTGAAGCAACCGGAAGACGTGGCCTTCGACAAAAATGGAGTCTTGTACACAGTCACAAGAGATGGGAGCGTGTATAGAATGCACAGAAATGGGACTTGGGAGACTTGGTGGCGGATTCAGAGCGGCAGCTTGCTGGGGATAACTGTTACACAAGCTGGTGATCTCATCGTCTGCGACGCTGAGCAGGTGATGATCCATTTTACTAGTCTGGTTTATATTCTGTGTTGGTGAATCTGGTTTTATTACAGGGTTTGGTGAAGGTGAGCGAGGAGGGTGTGGAGGTTATTGCAAGTCACTTTGATGGAGAGAGAATAAGTTTTGCAGATGATGTGATAGAATCTTCCGACGGCACGCTCTACTTCAGCGATGCGAGCACTAAATACGACTTCCATAGTTGGACGATGGATCTGCTGGAGATGCAGCCAAACGGCCGCCTCCTCAAGCACGACCCTTCTTCCAACGCCACGTCTCTTGTTCTTGACGGCCTCGCCTTTGCAAACGGCGTCGCACTGTCCGAAACCCAGGATTACTTGGTTGTCTGTGAATCACTCAAGTAATTGATATTATTAGTTTTTTTTTTTTTTTTTTTACAGTTAGCTTTGTATTTCACCTTTAATTACGTACCCTAATCGATCTGACCTCATCTGGAGCAGATTCAGATGTCTGAAATACTGGCTGGAAGGAGACAAGAAAGGGCAGAGTGAGATTTTTGTGGATAAGCTTCCTGCAAGGCCTGATAACATAAATCTTGCTCCAGATGGGTCCTTCTGGATTGCATTGATAGAGGTAAATAAATTAATTTAATTAACCACACAATTGATATATGATGAATCTTTAAGAAATTTTGAATCTTGCAGGTGTCTCCTATGTGGCCAAGATTTGTATACAGTTTACCAGGGTTGAAGTCCTTGGCAAGGGCTTATCCTAAAACGTTTAGCAAATGGGTGGTTAAGTTAGCTGAGAAAGCAATGGCTGTGAACGTGGGAAGCGATGGGAGAATCATCAGAGGTGTGGATGATCCGACGGGGAAGGTGATGAGATTTGTAACTTCTGCTGTGGAGTTTGAGGGGCATTTGTATTTAGGGAATCTTTACAATGACTTTGTCGGAAAATTACCGCTCACCTAAACCTACTTCTCTTACTGCATCCTGTGTTGTTTGAATCAATTCATCCGGCTTCCTTAAAAACTTGCCTTTATGCCCAATCTAATCCTCTATTCTACAGTAGTATTTTATTTAGTATTTGTTGTCTCAGTTAGTAATTTTAATAATTTTTATCATTGAGATTCGATTTTTTATGAATACGGAATCCACGGATTCATATTGAGATGAAGTACTGCTTTCTCAGATTTTATTCACAAATTATTATTAATAATTAATTATCATTAGTTAAAAATTAAATACACTGTTTTGTTAAGACTTAAATTATATCAAAGATTGTAATATTTGATGGTTATTAAAAGATTTTCATATTACTACTATGATATTTGAATTATTATTTTTGTTAGTAAAAACGAGAATGGATTTTTGAAATTTCTTATAAAATTAATTCATAATCATATAATTTTTTATTCTTATAAGATTTTAAATTTTGTTTATAAAAGTCAATTAAAAGATATTGTATTATACCTAGTTTTTAAAAATAATAATTATTAAAAATCATAATTATTATGGGATACTAAATAAAATATTAATTTTGAAATAGAGGATTTGATCGCAAATTAGATATTTATTTTAGCGTTTTACTCGGTGGACTGAAATCCTAATTAGATTTTATTTCGGGGCCCAAGTAAAAAGGGGGGTATATTAGACATTCTGGCCTGCGATTATAAGTTTGTCAATCCCCTTTCGAAAACTAGGGTTTCATATCATCGGCGCATTGTCTACTGTTGTTTGGCTTCTCATCTCTAGATTTTGTGTGTGAAGGGAAGGTGTTGAAGATGGGTCATTCTAATGTATGGAATTCGCATCCCAAGAACTACGGCCCCGGCTCGCGCACTTGGTTTGTTTAATTTTTTGTTGTTTTTTTTTCTTCTTCTAATTCTCTTTTTGTTTTGGGTTTTCTTCATCTTTACCGTTCTGTCTGGTGTGCAGCCGTGTCTGCGGAAATCCGCATGGTATTATTCGGAAGTATGGTCTCATGTGCTGCAGGCAGTGCTTCCGCAGCAACGCCAAGGAGATTGGCTTCATCAAGGTCACTTGAACTCCTCTCTCTTTTTTTTTTTTTTTACAATCAAAACTCGCGTTATGAATTTTAAACGAGTTGCATGATTTATGTATTGGTAATTACGTTGCTAGTAGTTCGGAAAAGATTTTCTTTTCCTTTGGATTTCAACTTTTGGGGTTGGATTTAGTATTAGTAAACGAGTATTTGAAACTCATGATTTTCAGTTTATTTGCTATTCTAGTAGTTGTTTGCTCATTCAATGATAAATTCACTCTTCCTTTAGTAATCACTTCATAATCTTGCATTGCACTAATCTTTCAGTAATAGAAGTTTTTTACTCCTAGGAAATTTGCACTGTATATTCATTTTTATGGATTTTCTCAGTGGAAAATAATTGTTGCAACCATTGAATTAGATTTAGTTTTTGCTTGGTTTTTATCTCTTCTAAAGCTGACCCTGTGTTCCATGTATTTTCTCCAGTACCGTTGATGATGCATGAATGTTGTTGAACGGAACGAGGCTATCGGATGAGTAATTAGATAACTTTTTTTGTTTTAAGTTCTATGTTATGGATTGTTGCTGAGATTTATGTTTTCGACTTGAGTTTCATTTTCAAACATTATTAACTATTACCATCTGCAATAATATTTTTTTATGTCATTTTATGTTCTCATTTGGACTCGTGGTCGATGCGGATGAGATAATCAATTTATGCTCGATATATATTAACAAGAATTTTTTTATATTGCTTTGGTATCTTTGATGAAATCAAGATTACATGACGAACAAATTTAATTTATTGCCCTTTTTAGTTATGTTGGAATAAGTAGTGGTTCACTAATTTAAGGGATCCAATTGAGAATGGAGTTGAGCTGAGCAATATTGCCCCCAGATTTGATTCATTTTATATTGACTCAAGCTTTGTGGTTTTTTGTCAAATATTTTGAAATTAACAAATATTTAAAAATAATTATTTATTCTAAAACTAAAATATAATTAGTCTAATTTTTAAATTCAAAATATTCTCATTATTAAAATATTTTATTATTGTGAGGAATTTTCTTTTTTATTTTAGAACAAATAAAAATGAAAATTGAGACTAAGAAAATGGAAAGTGGGATTAGTCGGAGTATTATTATTATTATTCTTAAATTATAAAAATATTATTTTTATTACTTGAACTCATGGATTGAATTTTATGATACTATTAATAAACAAAGCTTAACTGAATGAGCTCAGTTTTTTTTTTATAGAATCGAAATTTTAGTAGATCATAAAGAGTTTAGCTCATTTACAATTTGATGCAATGCAAACAGTTGTACAAACAGATGAATTCGCACCTCTAAGAATGAACATTGTTTTTCTCATCCATTTGCTTCAATAGGACAAATCATTCGACACATTCGGCCTCAATCTTGAAGCAATTTATAACTCCAAAAGAGCCCATGTATGTAAAAATCTCCTGCCATAGATATATTATCAAGATCAAAGTAGAGCTTCTAAACCCTCTTCAGTTGGCCTAGTGATGGAACGACAATTCAAGAGTGAGAAGTCATAAATAAATTCCAAGTTCATCAACATTCTCAACGCTCTCTCTCATGGGGGATGCTGCCACTTCCATTCCATTATCTATAAATATTCTCAAACCACTGGAACTCAGAAATACAAAATCAGCATTAATTAGTTGACTAGACAAAACTATCCATATCTTCATTAGATTGAGATTAGCAAAACTAGAAAACCTCGGACATGGGATAAATGTTTTATGAAAACAGAAGCAACTGTTGTCCTCCACCAATCAAGGCTCCACATACTAACAAAGAGGAATAATATCACATTCAGCAATTTTGCATCAACAAAAAATGTTCTTTCATTACTCAATAATGATGCATCAACAGATTCCCCCTACAAAATATTTAAATTACTAAGGATAATAACCTAGCATAGAATTCAAAAAATTACTAAACTACTGGATTCTTGCAAGAAAACTGTAGATGAACTGACCTGTGTGTCTGCTTAGGCACGCATAACCGTCTTTCCACAGACTACTGATATCTAGAAGAGTTGTGAATTACTTTAACAAACGCAAACACTAATACAAGTAGAGCATAATAAAGAAAATAATGATGATGAATAAGGAGCTATCTATTTCCACAAATAAACAGGAGAAATGCAGGCAAAAACCTTTCACGGCAACATACAAGATTGGGCCTGAATCTTCATATGCAAAGTCCAAGGACTTGCCAAACCAAAATTTACAGGATCCTTAAGTCCCACTGTTTCAGTGCAGCAGAAAAAATTGCTAGTTGGGGTTGCACTGGCGCCGGATGGATTAAAAATATAATCTACACTCAAATGGCCATACGCTAAGCTGTGTTTTTATTCCATGTTTTTAAACTAATGTCACTGTCATTTCCTGCTGTTACTGTCGAGTGTGTGGTGTTGCTGAAAAGGATAAAGGAAAAAAAATTATGTCACAATCACAAATATAATATCAAGGACAAATTGGTCCTTTTTTAAGAAAGCACTCGAAGTAATACACTAAGATTGAGAGAGCATAAAGCGAATGAAGTGCAAGCACAGGAGTCAGGAGGTCGATAATACAATTAAAGTTGTTCAGTAATAAAGAAGAGAATAGAAGGTATTTAAAAGAGACTAACTCTTTAATAATAAAGACACTGAGCTTAATGACTTTAACAGTCTACATAGATAAATTTGGTGATCATAATATCAATATTCATTGCATCATTGTGAGCCTTTTGGCACAAAGAAATATTCTAGGCAGCAATTACAGGAATAAAGACCTAGGTTGATGCTAATTCTGCTAAAATTAAAAATCAAAATCAAATGTGCACATCAAATGTCTAGGTTATGATTATTTTTCCTGATAAAATATAAAGGAGCACGTACATAGGGTATAATAGCAGAATAACTGAAGAAGTAACACAGCCATGAGCAAAACCAGTGCCATGATTAAGAATAAGAATGACTTACTCAACTGCTTTTGACGTGCTGTCCATTATAGTGTACCTCCCCATAAAAAGAAAGTCCATCTTCTATTCATGCAAGGTGCTTTCTGCGTGGCCTAGGGAGGTCGAAACCCTTAAGATGCAACTCTTCCATCCACATTCTAGCCTCTTCATCCCGACCTTCTCTAGCTAAACCAAGGATAATTATCTCATAAGACCATCTATTGGGCTCAAATCCTTTTTGGCGTAGTTCATGAAAAAATTTACAAGCTGAGTCAATTCCTTTTGAATTGACTAATCTTCTCAACATCATATTATAGGTATAAAGATTGATTTCAAAGCATTGCTGGACCAGCATTTCGATATCCTCATCTAAATGATATCCTGGAAGACGTCCAGAAAATATGCCAACTAGATGGCCCAACATCCAAGTTGCACGTGTGAGATTTTGCTTCGCATTCAAAGAAACCCAAAAATCATATAATTCCGAGTTTTTCAACGAATGTAACAGAAATACATTGCCAATAAAGGATGAAACACGACGACCAAATCCAGTCATATCATTGAGAATATATATAGCATTATGATATTGTCCCAGATCACAGTATGCCTTTATAAGTTCCTCATAACATTGCCTAGATGGAGTTATCCCAGCTTTGTGAATATTTTCCAACATCTTTGATGCATAACCCAATTCTTTTATTAAGCAAAGACCGACAACCATCACATTCCAGAGCTTTCTCTTTTTCCATTGCATGGAAATATCACAGAACAGTTCCAAAGCATGAGAAACTTTTCTGGTTTTCAAATAACTTTGCAGTAATATGATATTGATATTCAAACCTGGTTCATAACCACTTCTTTTCATCATTTCATACACTGTAGCAGCCAGTTCGGGCTTCAGTGCAAATCCAGCCCCACGAATGAAGATCTCAAAAGTAAGAGGGGGAGATAGGAGACCGCGGGACAGTTGCATCTCAAGCAAACCAAATAATTGATTTCCTTGGTTATCCATTTTACATAGGCAGCTAACGACTTCTTGAATCAATAACCTGCCTGGGAGATAGCCACTGTCTTGCATTTCCACGAGTAATCTAGCTGCTATATCTCCTCTATTTGCCTTGCAAAACCCATGAATCAAGCTACGATAAGCAAGATTTTGAGATCCTTTATCTAATCTGGTAAGCATGTTGTGTAACAAGTATCCTTCTTCAACTCTGTTAACCCTACAAAAAGCTGATATTACCTTGTCATACACATAGTTACTACGCATTAGATTCTGGTCCAGGATGAATATAAACAACTCCTTCACCTTATCAAGCTTCCCTTCTCTGCAGAGGGCATCAGCAACAATAGACAGGGTCCTCTCCCCTGGGAAATAACCCTGTTCCAAGGATTTTTTCAAGAGATCATATGATGCTTCAGCACTGGCTTCCCCCAACAGAGTATTTATCAGATAATTATAAGCCATACGATTAACAGTGAGGCCAAACTCGACACGAGAATCAAACAATCCCGTTGCAATCTCCATCATTCCTGCTTTACATAGAAAGCACAGGACAGCATTCATGGTGGTATTATCAGGTTTTATCCCCCTTCCGCTCATCTCCGCCAACAAATCATACACGTCTTCGAGTCTATTCTCCCTCAAAAGTCGGCAAATCAGCAGGTTGAAACGAAATACATCTGGGACATACTCCCCAATCACCTGCTTATCATTCAAAAACTTTAATGCGTAATCTGTTCTCCCAGCCCTGACAAGTTCACCAATCCATGCACTATACGCATGCTCCATCATACCCAATCCCAGCGTTTCGAACTCATTGATCAACATTGACGCCCTCTGAAATTGATTATTCTTGCACAATGCCGCCACCAAGGCAGCCAAAGCATACCCATTGATGTTCGCCCCATCATCCTTCACCAGACCACGCAAATATTCCTCTGCCCTTTCGAACTCATTCCGCCGACAAAAACCTTTTATCACAACAGAATGCGTGATATGATTCTGATACCCCCGTATGTTGATCTCCCTGGCCACACTCTCCGCGAAAAAAAACTGACCTTCCTCAACAAGGGAATTCAGTAGCACGTTGTAGGCTATCGGGTCCAAATCTTGGCCACGAAATCGCATTTTACCGAACACACGGAGCGCAGTCTCGCATTCTCCCGCTATAGCATAACCAATGACCAATACATTATGATAAGCTGTTCTACCACCATACGATTGCTTCTCGTAGTTCTGCAAAAAGTCCAACATTAAGTTAGTCAGCTTCGCTTTCGAAAGGATCCGGAATAAGGCGTTGAATGTCGCTCTCGTGTGGAAGAAACCCGGCTGACGACCCGCCCAATCGAAGAACCTCAAGCAGGAGAGAACCTCCTCACGGTTGTAATTCAACACCTCGAGAACTAAGGTCTCCGTCAAGCGGAGATTGAAGCGGGAGAGAGCGGCGTCAGTGGAGGAGCCGTCGTGGGTGCGGAGGGTTTCGAAGATTTGATCGAAAAGAGGGGTTTTTCGCGACATGAACCATTCTCTAAAGAAGTATGCTAGATCTGATTGCTGTGACTCGGCGAGGGCTCCGTTGGTACTGGGCAATAGAGAGATAGGTAGGGTTGACGGGGTGGGAGAAGGAAGCCCCGCGGCGGCGGAGGAGAAAACCACCGTGGTTGTAGCGGATGCGGAAGGAGGGTAGAGGAGGAATCTGGATTGTCTAGCGTGTCTGAGCGTCAGCATCTCTGTTAGTGTAATTAAGCAATTAGTTGTTAAACCAATGGGACATTGAGATTGGCTGAAGAATAGAAGCCATGGCGGCTGGTAAGTACCTTGGTCGTCGGGGAATGGCAATGGCGGCGGCGGCGGCGGCGGCGGCGGCCGATGAATTGGGAGAGCTAGGGAGAAAGAATGTGGAGTTATAGTGAAAAACGTATCTTCTTTTCATCCGCTTACATTTATTTTATTTTCAAATTATTTTTCTTTTTTCCTATCATTAAATTAGCAAACAAAATGAGTAAAATACCAGTCAAATTACTTTTAGCTTGTTAATTTTTTATCAATAATAATAAATAAAAAAAACCACGCCGACTTGAGAAAAAACTATATTCATTCTTTACAAAAAATAATTTAAATACCCTCTAAAAATAAAAAGAATAAAGGTATCAATAGCTCCTGATTTAATATTTAATCAAATAATAAAAATGAAAACTCAAAATGTAGCCCATTTGCCTAAAATAAAAATGGTGCTTCTCAATTGGACTTCTGCAATCACCCAAACCTTGTTTATGGCTCCATTAGCTTTGTCCACAAATTGAAATAGCAAAACTGTGGATAAATATATCAAATTAGTCATTTTTATTTGGCAAAAATCTTAAATAGCTATTATTATGTATTTATTCAAAAAATGGCCAAATTAAATTGAAACGGACATAAATATCCCTACTATTTAAAGGGTTTACATGTTTACGATCATTAAAGCAATAAAAATCTCATTATTGCTAAGAATAATTGCTAAAAATACATTTAATTAATTACACCTAATATTATTTTTACTTTTATTATTTAATTTGTAGCAATAAATAAAAAATTAAATAAAATAAAATTTTCCACTTTGTGTTTTGCGGCTTGCAACTGAAAGTTTTAGAAACAAATAAATATACATATAATTAAATTGGGACTAAAAATTTTAGAAGTTAAAAAATTTATATAATTAAATAAAATTTAAAAAAAAACACTGACGTTTGCGATTTGTATTAGTCAAATTTGTGTTTTGCTAAATTTTTATAAATAAATATAATAATTAAATTAGATTAGTTTAAAAAAGTAAATGCAACTTATTTCGATTTAGATTTTGACAATTTTAATTTTTTTTTATTTTATTATTTGTGACCAAATGAAGTTTTTTATATTGAACAAAATAAAAATTTTGAAAAAAAATGAATTGGGAACCTTTAAATTTGAATATTTGTGATCAAAAATAAATTTAAAGTTGATATTTAAAATTTTTGGAATTTATATATGAAAAGAGATACTCCCTCCGTCCCGGCTGAATTGTCCCGGTGACTTTAGGCACAATAACAAAGGAGTGTGAGTGTAAAGTAAGTTGAGTGGAATTAATATTTTATTGTTGAGTGTGAAAAAGTTGCATTTTTAAGTAATGGGACAATTGAGGTGGGACGGACGGAAAAGGAAAGTGAGACAATTGAGGTGGGACGGAGGGAGTAATATTTTAAGAATATGGCTATTCCTTGAATGATTAGATAAAAGTGGGTATTTAAGGATTTTATATAGTGAAAATGGTTAGTTAAAGTTTTGATGTATTTAAATAAAGCGTCGAGCCACTTTCTATGTAATGTAATTCGAGAAATTTTAATCAAGTATGAAAGAAGTAATGGTAAAAAATATGTGCATAACTTCACTTGATTTCTACCATCCTATTCTCGAGGGTTTTGATGTAGCATTTTTGCAATTATTAGTTTATTGAAGATTTAATTTGTTCCACCAATCATATTTCTAAATATTAGTTCATATAATTCATAATTCTAATAATTAAATATATCAAGGAGTATTAGCAAATTTGATATTAAAATTTTCTTATTTATTTTGTTTTGATGGGCTAGATGGTCAATGCCTAACCAATTTAAAAAATTTATAGATTAACTTCAGTTTCATTTTAAATGTAAAGTGTTGTAAGGTCTTTTTATCAAAAGACAGTCTAAAGAATCCGTCTGAATGCGCAAAGGACTTAGAGAGACTGAAAGTTGAGTATGTGACTGGTCAGTTTGGGTTTCATCAGTCTCGGACTGAAAAGTTTGGGACTTCATCATTATTGGAACTCATCAATCTGGGACTGACAAGTTTGAGATTTCACCAATATTGGAACTCATCGGTGTGAGACTAACCAGTGTGTAACTCGCCAGCCTCAGAATATCAAACTTGTCAACCTGGTGAAAACGCTAAAACTCGTGATGTCAACCAACATGGATTTGTTAGTCTGACGATATCAACATGGAATCCTAGTTCAAATTATCGCGCATATAAGCAAAAAGAATTATACAAGGAATGGTACTGACAAATACGAACTTTAAAGATTGGAGACTTCTTAAAGTCTAAGTCCAAGACTTCGGTCTGGATTCCTTGGACTTATCATAATATCGTTAAGACGGAAAGGTTAACAGTCACAGTCCAAGTCAGAAGAAGCGGGAGCAGGTCCCGATTTCACAGAAAAAGCAAACCTACTGCACGGAGAAAAAAAATCGGGTTTGACAAACATCTGATGTGTCTAACGGCTCCAAGATTTGAATCTCAACATCTTCATCTATAAATAGATTTAGACATCCGAACACCATATTATCGAGCAAGCCAAAACTATGCAGAAATTTATACTCAACCGTTCGAAGCTTACCTAAAGTTTTTCATGTGTCACATTCGTGAACACAAGACTCAAAACTCTTAGTTCTCAAGTTATTCTTGGTGTACTTTCTTTCCAAGTAGGAATACAACAGTCAAATAAGCTCTGTACTTTGACTCTTGCGGGCGTCTAGCCGTAAACTAATAAGTTTCGAGGATAATTATAAAAATTTCAACTCCGGCAATGATGAGGATGTGTTGTATGTCCACACTCTAAGAAGCTACGAAGTGAAGGACGACGATTCGGGCAAGTGAGTTAGTGGATCAGTGGACGAAGCATTCACCGACTAATGATAAATCGTGGGAGCACCATGTTGTATTCCGTCACATAGTGGATTTCTAGACTCAATGTAAAGAGTGGACGTAGGACCTTTTAGTGTTTGAAGTCTGAACCACTATAAATCTTTTAAGTCATTTACTATTTTATGTTTATTAGTTTACAGATCTTAAAACTTAACGGTCAAGTGTTGAATAATATTTGAAACTGACTAACAATTATTAGACTCTTAAATTGAACTTTCAGACAAACCAAACTCATACTAAAAACCAGTTTGGATAAGAGCAAGTCTTTTCATTAAAATCATTCCACTGTGCAACATTTATTACTCTAAAATTATAGATCATTAGTATATGGAAAACATTTCAAAATTGTGTAATTAATAGATAATAAATTTAATGCATCCACATATTTTATTGATGCAATAGTATATTATTATTAGTCACAAATATATATTTTTTTGTTATTATTTATTCATTAAGTGTATTCAATTTATAATTAATAAGTATATCATTTTTAGTATTCTTCTTATATATTTTAAAATATTGCAATATATGTAAAATGGATAAAAGTTTAATTTAAATTAATCATGTCCTCTCATAATATAACTTTATCCTCTCAAAAAAAAAAATAATATAACTTTAAATACATAAAAATATTTTTGTGCAATACACGAGAAAAAAAATTGTTCCCATAAAAACAAATTTGCTCACATTATAAATAGTTAAGAGTGTTTTATTTTTTTTTACCTTTTAAAATTGAATTTACTTTATTATATTATCACCCCTATTGAGAAATAGTGGTTAAAGGATATGATAACAAGTCATAAATTCTAGTATATAATTTGCTCATATTTGAAAAGAAACATTAAGTGTCTAATCGAGTATTTCATCGTCCCACCATATTAGTTTATTTTATTATTTTGGTCTTTTCCGTCAGATTAGTCATTTTTCCTAAAATTGAAAAAAATCTCATCACATTAATAAAATATTACTTTCACTACACTCACAAATATTAATTACTGTACCGAAACTAAAATGGACAAATGTTTTAGGACGGAGTGAATATTTGATAATTATGAACAAATTTATAAAACAAAAGGTCAAGAGACAAGCAAACAAAGTTAACTTCAACAAACACTAGAAAGACTTTGGAACTTTTTTATTGCTACACATAAACAAAGCGTTTAATGTCCTCCACTTGTAATATGATTTTTCTAAATCATTTTATAATTGATCATAAATTCCAGTATATAAAAAAAATATTTATCTTCATTTAAATTGTAATCCAATTTCTAGAAAACTTTTTATCATTTATGTTCTAAAAAGGAACGGTCTAAAAAGTTTGACACATTCAATCAATGTGCATTAATTGAATAAATAATAATGCTCTAGGGTCTACACTATAATAAGTCCGTCAAAATTCATTACAATGGTGACCGATTTCATCCTTATTATATTTATATTTTTTAATGTTTTTTATATCTAGCTTTAAATTGGTTTAATTCGCCTTCGAGCATATGGATTCATGTTTCATAATATTGATATACCATGCATGTTTGGTA